>APFE030202589.1:0-12269 GCA_000404065.3 Pinus taeda
TGAAACAAGCATAAAGAGATAGCTACATGATATGGATAAGATTTTGTTGAAATGTATTTTGACCTCAATTAAGACTCACCTGGTACATCTCTCTTGTGTATTGTCTCTCCATCTTGAGAGTTGTATTTCTAGGATTTAGATTAGATTCACACTTCACTCTCTGCATCTTTCTTAGGAACATCTTAGTGCTTTTTCTTTGTATTTACATCCTTGTACCCATATATTTCAATTGACCTACTTTAGTTATCATTTTTTGGACATTAAATAATTACCTTATGTTATATATATGCATTAGTATTGTGTAGGCACTTTTATATGGGGAGAGATGGATTCCATAATGTGTTTTCCCTATTATGCTTTTGAGGCACCTAATCTCTCGTTCATTATTGCTTGGGATATTTTCCAATTGATTTATTTGGTGATACAAAGGATTTAGAGAACATATCAGTTCAAACTTCATGCATCAATTGAGAAACAAAATAAGGTATTCCAAGGTATATATATGGTATCCTTTGGATCTTTTGTTCCAATATGCACAGGGAACAAATGTCAAAGAGGGGCCCTATAAGTTTTAGGATGTTAATACTCTGAGGTATCAATTACAGAAGAGAGTTTAGTACTTAGTAGTGGTTTGAACTTTGGTTGTACACATGCTTTCAATTTTGCTTCTTATCAACAAGTTGGCATTAATATTGAAGATGTCGATTTGAATTATGGGTGGAGAGTATGATGACAAAGGACATGATAGTTTCTTCTTCTCAATTTTTCATTTATTGTCCTTTGACATTTTGTCTAGACTTTAAACACTATAATATTGAATCTTCACATTATTCAATTACTTTTATAGCCATTTTTTGCATCAATGGGGCTCCTCTCATTGCCCTTGGCTAGGGTTTGGTCCTAGATACTATTGTTCATCCTCCTCAACCATTTTTCATTCTATCTTAGCCACATTAAACAATGGCACTCTCTGCCCCTACAACCTCCTCCATGTCTTCAACCTCCACTAGTTTGCATCCCCACAACCCATTAATGCCCAATTTTGCTAATGGAAATTTCTTAAGTGTTTCCTTCAAGAATGTTTTTCTTAATAAATATTTTGCTCATTCTCCATCTCTTTTGGTGTGTGAAGCCCCTTCCATTTCCATCCCCATTCGCTTTGATGTTAATTAGAAATTTGTTTTCTTAGATTCCATAGGTTAGTTTGCCCTCTTTTTGGTTTTTGGTCATGACTAGTAGATCTTCATGCATGGAACATGCAATATTGGATTCCAGTGATCCAAAAAGAAGTTTTTATCCACCCTTATGTTGTAATGTTCCCTACAGTTCGCTGGTAAATAAATATGAAGACCATACAACAATGAACCAACAATATTATCACAATAATTTGTAAAGAAAATTTGTCTTTTAGTCAAACAAAATCAACCAATACACAAAATCCAACAATTATGTTTATTAATGCCAAGAAAAAAATGTTTTTGCTAAAAAATACGTCGACCAAAGCAATAAACTCAGCCAAATATTTTATTAATATTTATAATGAAAATTACATCCCGGATGACATTTAAGACGCAAAAATTTGATTTCTAGAACTTGTAGATAACTCTTGCAACTGACATGATTTGGTCGGTTGAATAATGTTGCTCCAATAAACTATGACCTCTCCAAAAGAATTGTGATCTTGTACAAAATTTCATGACCTCCTCAAGAAAACATGAAATTATTGCAAACATATAAGTCGATTCATTTTCAAGCTCCACGTTCCCTAGAAAAATATTGTCACGATCTGGCTCCATCCACTGACATGATCTAGATGAGATGACGAATATGACATCCAAGAAAATCGATGCATCCTCCTCAGTGGAATTTCTATCCTCTAGAAGAATTCAACCTCTAAATTATGAGTTGTTGTAACTAAATAAATCACTACTCCCTCTAGCTTCCATGATCTATGTAAAACAAACTTCTTCGATTGAGCACTTGTGAAAAATCTAGATGATCCCTCCTCTTTGACTGGCTAGGATGGATAAGTGTCACGACCTAAACCAATCTTGGTTAGCATAGGTGGATATGTTTCACGATTGAAATTAATAATCACTAGAGTTTTCACCCTTTACTCATAAGCTCCAAGAGTTCACCAAATCAATTTAGAAAAATAACCAACGCATATCCAAAAGTGAGCCCCATTTTTTGGTTTATAATATTTTTTTTGGTTTAAATTTGAATACCATGGGTCATCAGAGTACCATGGGTTTCCTTTTATAGAATTTTTACTGTTTACCCCCTTAATAATACAAAGTGACTTCATAAAAAATTCCTAATTTTCTCCATAATCACTCTTTTAATTTAATTATTCACTATCATCTCTACATGTTTCTCTTTCACCAGAGTGACATTTAACAATTAAATTGATTTATCCCCTTTTTTCCTCTATATCCTACGTAAATTGAATAGGCTAGTGAGTTGGTCTCCATAAGTGAACATTAGGCAAAAGGTAAATTACAATCTATTGGAAATGTCTCACTACTAGGGCGGGTGAGGGGGTGAATCAATAGTGACAAGGTCTATATGTATACTTTCAAAATTCTCTTCCGATTTGCTAATTCACAATCACACATTACACCATTAGTATATTAGATCTTTAATGCATTAACCCATTGAATAAATAACAAATCTAAATACCATGATCATCACATGAAAGCCGTAGAACAATCAAAACAACCACATGCACAATGCACACAAGGATCTATGGTGGAAAACCCTCTCTGGGTCAAAAACCACCCTTTGTTATTGTTGCTACTCTAATTCAAATTTTATTAATTTACCAAATCATTTTACATCATCATAGCTAGCTATGTCCAACAAGGAAGTTTCTCATACTAAATCGACTTTATGAACACCCATCCACTAGAATCCTCAACCCCTAACAAGCCTTACCCAACACCCATTGGACTGTGAGAATTCTACTTCCTCAACTGAACCAACCACGATCAGTAAGGAACACTCACCCCTTCTTCACCAATATATCCTAATCTGTTGATCATTTAGGGCCTCATTTCATAATGTTTCAAACTAGACCCCTTGGAAAAAAAACAACAACCTTTGCATTAAAACAATCAATACATGGGCCACCTGCACCACAATCTATTCAACTCAACTTCAATAAATTCATCAAGATCAACTCATCAAACCAATTCTTAAGCATCGAATCAAATAATCAAACAACTCAAGTATTAACAATCAACAAATAGAAACACGTCTACACATCCAACACATTCAACATATAAACTAAAAATCCTGCAACAAATCATGACAACATTCTCACATAAACGCTACAACAACAAATAATCACCACAAACAAAAATATCAGTGACATGACCATCAATCTATATTGTGCTCCAACATTCCCTGATCCATGTGCCCCAACATTCCCTGGTCCATGTGCCCCATAAATGCCACATAATCTCTGCAATAGACTTTACAAACTTTGTCTTTGGTTATAGATCAAACTCTTCCTCTATAACTAGTGAGAACTGGCCTCTCCATGCATCTCAATATTTTCTGATCTCAATATATTATTTCGGTTTATGCATAAATCTATAAATTCGACCTTTGTATCATTATCTTCTGTAGGAGCTCACCCTCTATTCTCTACACAAATATCTTGTAGAAATCCTTGTAGATTCAAACTGTTGATTATAATATGCTAAAATAATTGACTTGAATATACTCTACTCATTAGGGGAAACAAAAATTGATCAATGAAATCACGAAGCTGAAAAGGAAGAATTTCAATCACACATAATACAATAATTTTATGGGGAAAGCCATAGCCAAAAAACCCTACTATATGTATATTTCATTAATCATAAAATTTGAGAAGAAAATACAATGCTTGTTCAACTCAAAGAATCTTTGCACAAGTACAATCTATCTCACTGCTTCACAAACCAACTCAAGCCAATACTTAGCCAAATCTACTGCCTACCAAGCTCCTATTTCCTTGTGCAATTTCTTAGGGAATTAACCTATATTTAATTGGGAAATTCCTTA
Source organism: Pinus taeda (assembly GCA_000404065.3). Taxonomy (NCBI): domain Eukaryota; kingdom Viridiplantae; phylum Streptophyta; class Pinopsida; order Pinales; family Pinaceae; genus Pinus; species Pinus taeda. The sequence goes on from APFE030202589.1 coordinate 4,054, forward strand.
TCCATAACTGTGCAATCCATCAATATGTCTTCCTATGATTGCATGCACCACCTGTTTAATTTAGATGATATTACAACTGATAGTACATTATCCCTGAACTCTAATCTCAACTGGGTCTTTCTATAATATTACATGCATGAGTTAATTATGAGTGAATCTTCAGTTTACTGGTTGAGTAGTGCTAGTTACACCCACTACTGGATCTCCCACTAATTCCTCCATTAGTTGGAACTAGTTTAACTGAATTTAACTCAGTTAAACTGAATTAAATAATTACAACTCAATCAAAACTCAACCTGGGCCCCTAAAATTTAGGGATCACTCTACATGACTCTATATAGACTCCCAACTTGAATTTAAGGAGCCAACTAAGTCAAATTAACTTAGTTAATTGTTACGCGTTGCTATGAGAATTAGAATTACAATTTAGTTCCTAATTTAATTCAAGGAGAAATTAAATTAGGATTTGTTTGTTGCATTTTTTTCAACACTCCCTCTCAACAAGAAAGGGATTATATTCTACCCCAATCCTGCCTCTGTGAAACTCGAATTTGCATCTTGACAATGCTTGTCAAAATATCTACATTCTGCTCTTCTATACGAATGTACTATGATTATCATAGTAAATCTGGTGATACCGAATGTCAATATGCCTGGACCGATCGTCAAAAAATGGATTCTTAGAGAGTTTGATACAACTATGATTATCACATTAAATCACTGTAGGATCCATCTACTAGCGAAATAACCCGAAAACGATCTTCCTCAACTAGATTACCTCACAAGATGATTGACTAGCAGCCATGTATTTTGCTTCTGCTGAACTGAGTGCAACTGATCTCTGCGTCCTTTTGTACCAAGAAACTGTTCTTGACCCAATACTGAAGATTCCTTCTAATGTGTTCTTCTTGTCGGATGGAATCCCTGCCCAATATGCACCTGTAAAGCCTTGAAGCTTAACTCCCTTTGTCTGTCTATACCGAAGACCAAACTGAGTGGTGCCTCTGAGATATATCAACACATGTTTAGTTGCCTTCCAATAAATTTTGGTTGGCTTAACCACGACTTGACTAAGATGGTCAACTGCAAAACTCATGTTCGGTCGTGTGTTCACAAAATACATAAGTGAAACCACAAGATGTCTATAAATAGTATCCTCCACTACTTCACCTGAAGTAACATCCTCCTTCCTCCAGTTACCTGCTAGAGGAGTCTCCATGGGTTTTCTTCTCTCCATGTGGAACTTCTTCAGTATCTCATTGGTATAATTTCCCTGAGAGACAAACAGTTCCTCATTTCCTTTCCATACTTCCATACCAAGAAGGTAATGCATGAGCTCCACGTCCTTCATCTCAAACTCCCTTGCAAGATCCTCTTTACATGATTTTATCATCTTCTCATGACCTATTAGAATCAAATCATCGACATATAATACTATAATCAACAATTTACCTACAACCACAATATGCTAAAGGTTCACATGTGCTTCACTTTTGGTGAAGGCCAACCCAATGAAATAACTATCAATCCAGGTCTACCAAGCATGGGGTGCTTATTTTAGCCCATACATCACTTTCTTGAGTCTACACACGTGCGACTCTGTTGAAAGTCTCAAATCCTTTCGACTGCTCAATATACACCTCTTGCTCAATCATACCATTGAGGAATGTTGTCTTTACATCCATTTGATGCATCTTCCATCCCATATGTGTTTATAGTTCTAGAATAAATCTGATAGATGAGTACCTTGCTACAGGAGCAAACCTATCATCATAATCAATTCCCTCCACCTGAGAGAACCCTCTGGCCATAAATATAGCCTTGTGTTTCTCCACACTCCCATATGCTACTTGCTTTACTTTATAAATCCATCTGGAACTCATCACTAAATTGTATGTTGGTCTTGGGACCACTTCCCAAACACTATTTCTGATAATGGAGTCATACTCCTCAACCATGGCATCAACCCATACTGGTTACTGCACTTCTTCCTTGAATGAGGATTGCTCAATGTCTACACTCTTGCTCACCAGAGCCATGTAGCTAGTGTACCAATCTGGTGACCTCCTCTACCTGTGCTATGATGTGGATGCTCCCATATTCTCTCTAGCATCATGCATCAATCTTTCAGCCTCTTTGGTGCACTTTCTTCCATCTCTAGAAGTCTTTGCATGAGTGGGTGTTTCCACTGCTCCTCTGCATGTGTCTGCTCCACATCATCCTGAGGTTCCTTCTTTGAATCTAAAAGCTCCTCATCTGCATGTAACTGAACCTCCCTCTCAAGGGAACATTTCATGGCCTTCTCTGCATCGAAATTCGCATTTCTACGAACCATTGTCATCCTATTGGATGGCAAGTAAACTTGATAATTGTGAGGTATATCAATCTACCCCAAGAATATGCCCAACTCAGTTGTTGGCTCTATATTTTTCTGTGCATCCTTGGTAACATGACAATAGAATGATGAACCAAAGATCATGAAGTGTGCCACATCTATTTTCTTACCTGAAAAATCTTCTTCTAGTGTACTCATCTCGAGAATTCGATGAGGGCTTATGTTATGCAAATAAACAACTATGTTGCATGGTTCAAACCACAAATGCAACGGTAGGCCTTGATCATGTAACATCACCTATGTCGCTCCCAAAATACTTTTTTTCTTCCTTTCATCCACCCTATTCTATTGTGGGTTATGAGGTGTTATTAACTCCCATCGAATTCCTTTTGATGCACATAAGTTCTTGAATTCATTCAACACATATTATCCACTGTTATTGCTCCTGAGAGTTTTAACTTTCTTGCCAGTATATTTCTCGACAAGTGCTTTAAATTCACAAAAATTAGCGAACATCTAATCTTCTTCTGCTTGAAGAAAATCCAGCACTTACGGGAAGAATCATCAACAAATATTACATTATACCTATGCTTGGCCATGGATGTTGTCAAGAACGGTCCACACACATCTGAGTGAACTCGATCGAGGATCGCTTGCGTTCGACTATCTTTATCATGAAAAGAATATTTGTTATACTTCCATAATGTGCACCCTTTGCATGTGTCTCTCTAATCTAGTGTACCCTTGGGAAGCCTTGTAGAAATTTTATGCATGATATTCAAAGCTTCGTGGTGCAAGTGACCCAATCTTCCATGACACAACTCACCGATGTCTCAACTTTGCACCTTCTCTACTTTAGTGCTCAAGGTAGTACAATATTCTACATCCAATTTGTAGAGGTTCTTCACCTGAACCTCGATCCGCTTCACCTGTCCTAAGGCTATGTGACGAAGGAAAGACTTTCCCTTACTAAATATAACATCGTAGCCACGGTCCTCCAACATGGCAACAAAAAATAAGTTCTTCTTCAAACTCGAAACATACATGACATCTTTTAATGTGAGGGGAGAATCATACTCCCTCAGAAAGGTAACAATACCAATTTCGGCTGTGTTATACCTCCGATCATCTCTCATCTCGATGTGCATCTGGAGGTCCTTCTCCTCCAAGCACTAAAGAACTCTTTGTTTCCAATCATATGGAATGAGGCTCCACTAACTACTTACCACACACTACCCATCACTAATGTCACCATGCAAGCAATGAGGGTGAAATCCAGTTCAAATTGTGAAGCAAGATCTTCACCTGCCACTCCTCTTAGGGGATTCTTACTGATCTTCTTGTGCGGACACTTTGTGCAATAGTTTCCCAACTCGTGGTAGTGAACACATTTAATCTGCGAAATGTCCTTCTTCTTTCCTCCTTTACTAGAATCTGATTTGGAATGGGATGACTTCCCTTTCCCTTTCTTGGCATTTTCAACTAAGGGACAATTCTCCTCATCATCATGCTTGGATGAGGATCCATCTCTGTTGTTTCGTTGAATCTCTTCCTGTACCAAGTTGGACCACAATATCTCCCACTCTAGTAGCGTATCCCTCCAATTAATTGAGTACTAGTAGCTATGCCAGCTCTTCGAAAGTCCTAGAAGTGTTAGGCTCACCAAATCTTCTTTAGAAATGGTGACATCGACACTTCCAAGCTCATCGTGACATTGCGTGAACTTGGTCATGCATTTCAATGTTGAGTTAACCTTCTCCATCTTAATATTTCTAATCTTGTCCTTTAGTGCCAACTCCCTATGGTCACTTCTATTTTGAAACAGGTCTTTCAAGGCCTTCCACATTGCAAATGGAGTTTCCTTACCGTGGAGGTTCGAGAGAATACGATCTCGAACTCCTTCTAAGATAATCCTTCTCACCTTTGCCACACACTTTCTCCACTCTGCTAGATATTTAGCATCATATGTTGGAGGTTTTAGGATATCATGATCTATGAATTCCTTTAGCCTATTGTCTTCCAACAATTCCTCCATCATGTCCTTCCAAGAAATATAGTTCAAACTACCCTCAAGGGCATCTTCGAGTCTCAATCCGTAAAAATACATCTTTCTAACTTTGAAGTATGATACTGCAAATTCAATTTCTCCTGCAAAACAAACTCATATTATCCTCTTCTATGGTGATTTCAGCTCTGATACCATGTAGAAATTCCTTGTAGATTCAAACTGCATATTTTAATATTCTAAAACAATTGACTTGAATGTATTCTATTCATAGGTAGAAACAAAAATTGATCATTGAAAACACGAAGCAAGAAAGGAAGAATTTTAATCACACATAGCACAATAATTTTCTAGGGAAATCCATAGCTAAAAACCCCTGCTATCTATATATTGCATTAATCAAAAAATTTGAGAAGAAAATACAATGTTTGTTCAACCCGAACAATCTCTACACAAGTACAATCTATCTCACTGCTTCACAAACCAACTCAAGCCAATACTCAGCCAAACCTGTTGCCTGCCAAGATCCTATTTCCTTGCGCAATTTCTTAGGGAATCAACCTATATTTAATTGGGAAATTCCTCATCCATAACTGCGCAATCCATCTATATGTATTCCTATGATTGCATGCACCACCTGTTTAATTTAGATGATATTACAATTGATAATACACTATCCTTGAACTCCAATCTCAACTGGGTCTTTCTCTGATATGACATGCATGAGTAAGTATGAGTGAATCTTTAGTTTACTGGTTGATCAATACTATTTACACCCCAGTACTGCAGGTTACATCCCACTACTATATATCCCACTAATTCCTCCATCAGTTGGAACTAGTTTAGATGAATTTAACTCAGTTAAACTAAATTAAATAATTACAACTCAATCAGAACTCAACCTAGGCCCCTAAAATTTAGGGATCACTCTACATGAATCTATATAGACTCCCAACTCGAATTTACTAAGCCAACTAAGTCAACTTAACTTAGTTAATCGTTACAAGCTTCTATGAGAATTAGAATTAGAATTTAATTCCTAATTTAGTTCAAGGACAAATCAAATTAGGATTTTGTTGTTACATTTGTTTCAACATCTTTGCTTGTTTTCACCTTCACAATGGTCGATCTTCTATGGTTTTCAAACAATTTGTGCCACTCTTTCCACTACACACTCCATTAAGGAATTTATACTTCATACTTCATTCAGACATGTTGATTTAGTTAATTAGAACCTTTTATGAAAATTCCCAAACAAGAAATATCATAAAAACAATTAAACAATCCAAGATGAACGAGGAATGCGGGAAATATTGTCTCACAGGCATAGCCGCTGGCACAAAACTACTAAAACTTGACTACAGTCACATGGATAAGACTTGTTCCAAGAATCTGGAGCTCTAAGTTGCATGGACATGCCTATAAGGGAGTGAATGGGGCAGAGGATCAAGGAACACATAAAATATTCAACCCAGAATTGCCTCCAACTTCTTACTCAACATATCTAGTATCTGTAAATCTTGACCAAGCCATGACAAGCCTCAAAACCATCTCTGCAACCTCTTGTTGAGATTATACATGATGTAGTCACCATAAGTGTAAGAACCAACTAATGAGTGCAAAAAATGTATCAAGTGGCATCAACCATGAAGCTTAGTTGTAGAGGGGAACTTGATTAATCATAAAAACCTCTTCAACACCTTTAGACATCATCATGATGCCAATCCATAAATCATGAGAATCAAGGGAATATCAAGGGAAACACCACAAGCATCATATACATGGAGACCTAGTTGACCAACCAACCATACAATCCAACACCATCAACAATCAAGCATATGAATATGATCTTCAACACAAGCCCAGGTTGACCTCAATACCAACCATTAATCACTACAACACTACAGTACCATTTTGACATCAATGCCAACTATCACCTCATCACAACATCAATGCCAACACAATCCTCCTTTCTCAAGATTGGTTGCCCTTAATCAATCCTAACCTTGCACATTAATACCAATGTCTCAAATATGCTTGTAGAATGCTCCAATATAAAACTATTGTACTATCTCAACCTAATTGAACCCCACATTACTACCACATTCTAACATACTATGAAGCAATTCACTTGAATATAAACCATTCTTCATAAAAATATTTAGTGAAGTTCAATGACATAGATCCCCATGATATGAATTAATAACACATTCCATGTATCCTTTGGGGAGGATTCCAAGTTTTTTCAATTCATTCTCCCATTTCATTGTCTCCCTAAAAGAAATGTCAATGTAAAAATTAACTTCATTCACCATCATTTATGATTGACTCAGTGTGCCTTTATTGATGACCTTATTCCCAAGTCATCATAAATTAGAACTAGTGTGGACCATGAAGTATATATCAACATCCTCTGTATTCAGGTGAATTCTAACTTCTTGTGACATTGGGAAAATTGTTGATACGCTACCCACGCTACCCTCACTATTTCTCCCTTGGTATCTCACTATGTAACCTGCTTCCTGGAAGCCCCAATAGTTGGGTTCTTGATTTTAAATGACAAGAAGTGTTCATTACACAATTGTTTAACTTCAAGAAAAACACACTCTTCCTTTCCTCCCTTCTTAACAATTGATTCATCCCATCGAACCATTGTTTTCATGAGCTCTTCACAATTTAGAGACAAAACCTTGTTATGAAATGCCATAAGAGAAAACACATGGGATATTGTGATGCACGATGTACCCATTGCACAGAATTTTTCACAAAATCATTTTTCCATGTCTGTTAGGATAAAATTGGTACACTCATCAAGGATTGCAAACTTAGGCTTGTGAAAAAAGAGTTTTTTCATTCCCAATATTTGTTATTCTCCAAGGTAAATTTCACTCCCTAATTTACTTCCCTCTCCAGGGAATAACAATCCCATAGACACTCAAGGTAGGAGGATATATCAAATGCTCATGCAAGGTGTCAAAGGTGGTATAAGGAATTTGTGGCACATAAAATATCTCATTATTTAGGTATGATCCCACTCCAGGTTTTGTAATACGACTAGCAATCATGGATAAAGTCCTCCAAGTACCTAGAATAAAGAGCTACCATTAGGACTAGTAATAAGAAGAGTAGAAACCAGTTCCACCTTCAGAGTTAAATCTTCCACCAAGGTATTCCTAGTTGGGGTTACCACCTTGACACCTCCAAGTTCAATATGGATTGCTTCAGTTTAGTAGCTTCCACTCTCTTTATTTTGGATTGCAAAATTTCTAACAACAACTCTTAGCTCCCTTGCCATAATCAACATTTCTTGAATACGGTTTGCATAACCACTTAGTCAATTGAGATATCTCGAATTAACGAAGAGTGTCCCTAATGCCTAGAACAAATACAGTATTACACTGGTGTGGTATCTCATGTTGCTTAACATCTCAACACGTCCAAAATTTGTTGATATACTTTGATATTGTTTGTTGAAGTGCAACCCACACAACACCCAAAACTTCAGGCACGTGGGCATTAAGTATTGTTGGTGCAATTTCTACCATTTATTTCAAAATCAAATTAGTTGAAAACATACGATACTCTACTCTTTCACCCTTGAGCCATTCGAAAGGATTCTTGACCTGATGTTCAACTTCATTGACAATCATTAACCCTCTAGTTATGGATAGATGACCTAGAAACCTACTTCCAAGTATCAAAACTTCATAATCATGTTTTTCTTCAAATAGATAATGCATATTACTGGAGAACCTTGAGACCTTAGCAATTTTTGGTTCAAAAATTGTTCCTTTGTTAGAACGATATAAGAATGCATTTAGTGAGGATTTTGAAATCCTCCTTCTTTAGTTGCTTTGGACCAGTTTCCCGTACACC
>APFE030202591.1:6344-96328 GCA_000404065.3 Pinus taeda
GACAAGCTCCCAGTTCAAACAATACTGCCAGAACTTGACGAGGAAGGAAAAATTATATTGGAACCGGAAGCAGTCATAGGAACAAGAACTCGACAGCTACGAAATCGTTCAATTCCAGAGTATCTTATCAAGTGGAAGAACCTATCCACTAAAGATTCCACATGGGAGGATGAGAATTTTATGCAGAAGTATCAAGAACTACTCAAGCGTTGAGGACAACACTTTTTTGGAAGGAGAGGGGCATGTTGGGTCCCTATAAAACTAGTGATTACCCCATTACTATGGTAGTTGTACCCCTTATTAATATTGTTGTGCCCCTATTGCCCCCATATTGTTATTACTGTGCCCCATAGAATCCCTCTATTGTTATTTGTGTGGCTTTATATTATTATTGTTAGGTCGGCTGGGTTATATTGTGACTCCTTAGACTCCTATATAGAGAAAGGAGGTTTTGTCATTTGAATCATCTAAGAATTGTTCATTTATGTAATGTAAAGGAGGTTTCCCCCTCGAAGAGGCTGAATTCTAAGGCATTGATCTATCTTTTCTATATTTTCTTGAGCTGGTTTCATAACACACAAAGTCCTGCTGTATCATCTGATTATGAATAGATTCGATCTGTTTCAAGACCAATGCTACATTATTTGGTGGCTCTGTTATACCACCAACTAAAGAACATGCAAGATGTCTTAGTGTGTAACAATGGTTATAACGCCGAGGGCAAAAAATTATTCTTGAGAAGGATCAATTGGTTGAGCCATCTCTTTATTTAGATATTTGATGTTTCACGTGGAAAACCATACCAGATATTACTAGTTAGCATCTTCAAATTGTGAACAATCTTTTGAACTGTTGTCTCGACTCAGATTCCCTTTTTTTGTATGAATATATGTACTCTAAAATATGATAGTACATAGCAGAAAATGTGTGGACTTACTCTATAATTTTGATTTCTCTTAATATATATCTCCTTCCTGTGGATGTTTTAGATTTCTCGACAAAGTTGTTTTACTAATTTTATAAGCTTTCAGGGGCATGTTGAACCCCGATTTGGGCCCAATCAAGGTAAAGGCTTACACTGTATTTATTTCATGTTTTATTAGCATAGTGTAGTTTGTATTTCACTTAATTTCAAAGTAGATGTAATGGTCATGTTTAATTTATGCACATGTGTGTGTTAATTTCATTTCTTTAAGTGTGTTTAATTTTATTCTTAAAATTTTTTAATTAATTTCCTTTCATGGATTTATTTGGGCCATGTTTTAATTATGAGTGTGAGAGGTGATGATTTCATAGTAGTGCTACGAATCCCGCTACTGTGAAATCAACAATAGTTGCTACCAAACCCCAACCCTGTAGAATCGCTTAACCTTAGTAGGAATGGTGAGATTGATCTAGGAATTGAGTTGTGATCTCAACTCATGAGGCACCACATAGTTGAACCGAAGTATAGAGCTAGGCCCCAAGAAGAATTAGGCCATGTATCACTTGTAGGTTTCCTTAAGTCCATTTTTCCTCATATAGAAGTAGTAGGAACTTTCATGCTTGTGTATATAGCATCAATGCAAGTCAGTAGACCCTGGGTTGAAAAATTAAATGATTAATGAATGCCAATATTTCCTTATATATTAATCAATTTTTCACACCATGATTTTATACACTGGTTTCAGGGAGGCACTCAAGAGTAATAGGTTCCCTACTTTAGGAATGATACTGGGAGTAGAAGGGACCAAAGGGGAATTTTCGATCCTTCCCTTTCAATAACATACATCTTGAATATCCTAAATTTAGAGCATCCTAGTTGCATTAGAACACCATAGATAGAAAGAGGACTCCTTTGAAGGTCACTTTCGCTAAAAAATAGTATGGTGGGGCAACGAACGAAGGGAGAAATATCAAGGAGGGAAAAAGCTACATTAGACAAGGAACCAAATTTTTTTGAAGGTTCCAATAAAATTTAGAACTTTGAAACTCCAAGAAAATAAAATATGGGGGATTAAGAAGTAAATGGATCTAGGTGACAAGGACCTATTACTTTTGAATTACCCATCCAAGACCTTAATGCATTCATTCAAATGAATAATATCCATCTATCTTCCCTTTTAAATTTTCATGGCCTATCTAAGGAAGACTTAGACACTTTTCTGTTTGAGTTTGATGTCCTTTGTTATATTTATGACTACTCTATGGATGCTCAAAAGATGAAAGTATTTCTAGAAACATTAAAAGATGCAACCCTCCACTGCTTTATGGGACTTGGGGGAACCTCCATTCGAACTTGGGATGATATGAAGAAAACATTTTTGAAGAAATATCAAGACTATTGAAGGCTTTTGGATATTAAAGAAGAAATCGACAAAATATCCCAATCAAATGATGAAAGTTTGGAAGATTACGTGGAGAGGTTCTAGTATACTTTATAAAGAAGAAAAATAAAACACTATGGACCGAGAAACCCTGTGTATCCTTTTTATTAAGGCTATACGAGAGGACTGCCTTGAAAATTTAAATCTCATGGGTGCAAGAGATGTTTCTTTATTTTCCTATGAGGAGATATCTGACCTATGTAAGCGATATTCGAGAGGGAGCTCAAACTATGAAAATATTTTTTGAGATGTGGTTTCTAAAATTAATAGGTCTAGTGGCGTCAGGGTGATTAAAGCTAATTTGGGGAATCTATTAGATAACTTCAAAACTAATATCCTTAGCACCTTTAGCTCTCAACTAGATACCCTGCAAGATAAAAAGGAGGAGGAGGTTGGTTGAGTTAGCTTTGACCATATTTTGCTCCAAATGTTGGAAGAAACACCCTCTTAGGAATGTCCTTAAATAATGTTGAGACGTGATATTTGCGAGTAAAAACATTCTACTGGTGATTGTCCTTCTCTACCAGGGCTTAAGGCCACAATGTTTCAAGAAGCCATTAAGGAGACTGAATAGTTTTTTTTTGTGGCTCAAATGAAACCATGGCCTCCTTAATCATAAGGAACCACATCCTCTGATCCTTTCCAACATTTTACTCCAAATTTTGGATGGCTCCCTCCTATGCCATGGCTACATTGGCCCCCTCAAATGAAAAATAAAGGTTAGGCCCCAGGTTGGAGAGGGCCCTCCCCCTTTGAAAATATGGCATTGTTACCAAACAAAAGTGGGTGACCCCATAGGAGAATATTTCTCCTAGTCATCTCTTCCAGTCAGCAACCAATAGCCTTTGAGATGGCCACCAAGTAGTTGATGTGATGTGCCATTATTATCTCCACCACCTACATCAGTTGTATGTTTCCTTTCCCACTTTTCAAGAGTACATGTTCGAAGGTGGGAAATATGACCCAAGAGGTACTTTATTCATTATGAAATCAGGTGCTTATTCTTGTTTTTCATTTGGGGTATTTGGCATGGATTATTGGGTGACTTGGAAGAAGGAAGGGTTTTGATCATGGTAGAATTGGTTATATGATTATACTGAGGCCATACATTATAAATATCATGTATTGTAGTTGCATTTCATATCTCTTTTTCATAGCTCACATCATCATATTATGTTCTCATATAGATTATATTGCACTTACTATAGATTTACTTTTATGTATGGTTTATTATTTGATGAAAAACATGGGTGATTAAAGTATGCCTAGTGCACATGCTCCCAAACAATTGTATTGTAATGTGTAGGATACAATTCTGCGGTCCCAGGAGATCATTGGAGTTCTCATGAACTCCCCATTCGAGTACATGTATCATGTGATCTACGATGAGCTCATGTCCCAGTTGGAGCCAAATTTTATGCACCAAAAGTAAGTGACCCCATAGGAGAATTTTTCTCCTAATAATCTCTTTTAGCTAGTAGCTAGCAACCCCTGACAACCACCGAGTAACTGATGTGATGTACCATTCTTATCTCGACCACCTGCATGAGTTGTATGTTTCATCACCCACTTATCAAGAGCACATGTTGGGAGGTGGGATATCTGATCTAAAAGGTACTTTATTCATTATGAAATTGGGTGCTTATGTTGGTTTCTCATTTGGATCATCTTGGCATGGATGATGGGGGTGACTTGGAATAATGAAGGGTTTTGACTATTTTTTTGTTCCCTCACCTTAAATGGGGTGTTTCAAGTCTATTTGGGCACATCTATCCCGACATTCAGATCAGTATAATTAGGGATCATCAGGCCCTAATTCAGTTGCTACATGCCCTAGACAAGTCATCAAATTGAATCCTTCCATCCATGAAAGTTTCCTAGCCTGAAGCCTTGTTGAAATGCCTCCTTGGGACACCAGCGCAGCCTTGGTTAGGGGTAACTGTGCTAAAATGTAGGTAAGCCCATCCAGGCCTGCACTTCAATGCACTTAGGCCCACTTACACCTGTGCTGGGCGAGAATGAGCAAAATTTGCATAGGGTTCTGGGAATATTCCTTGATTCTAGATCATTCTAGAAGGATCCCATCTCTTATCTCATCCTATGAGCTCGAATTTGGATAGGCTATGGATCAATTAACCTCCTATCCTCTCATCCCTTGCTCCATGGAAGCTAACTCCAATTTTGGAAGGCCATTCAATAGCCTCATTTATGAAAAAACCACCTCCATATCCCTATAAATTGAGCACTCATCATAGTGATCAAGGGGGCTAGAATCTAAAGTTTGTAAGGAAATACTGTTGGTTTGAGATTTGAGTTCATATCAAATAATGTTATGCTGCTGGATTGGTGTGATTTTGGTGTGATGAGGGTTGGAATGAAGCTAAAGGAGTGGCACAGGATCGAAGTGTATTGGGTGAAACTCTTCCTTCTACATTAATAAAGTGTTTATTCATTTTCTCATATTCTTGTTCATATCTATGATGATTATGTGTTTCAATGTCTTCAATTCCATTGGTTTATAGTATATAGATCATGTATGCTTTGATCGTTTGTTGTTTCTGTTTATGTTGACACAGGTACCAGTCGAGCGGATTTAGTTCAAGTGGGAGTGACAGGAGAAATTCAAAGGGGATTAAGGAAGTGAAATACTACAAGTAATTTCCTTCATATCATCTATCTACTATAGGAAAAGGTTAAACTACCTTCTTTATGTTGTTCTAGGTGTAGCTACCCACCTAGGGAAAGTGTGTTTATCTGTAGATGAAAATTCCATATAACAAATTGGTGACCATACTGGGGAACGATTGTCGTTCTTGGTAGCTTATCCTCATCATATTACACCCTAGTAGACTTTTATTGACTTCATTGATCTTATTTCAGTGATTTTGAAGTGTTTTTGGTCAAAAAGTGTGCTTGAATGTCTCATGATTTGACTCTCTGGCACCAACGCAGTGTTGGTATTGACACAGTGCACTGTAGAGTAGCCCTAGCTTAGAGACACTGCACTGTAGTGCACTGTCTCCCACTCTAGCCTACGTTGATCCCTCTTAGGCTAAAAAACCCCCCTTTGGCTTGATTTTTCCAAAGTTGCTTCTGTTTTTGTTTGCTGAAAGATAAATGTTTTCAATGGTTTTGGAATCAATTTATATTTCTCCTCCTAGCCCTACTTTGGCCTTGATTGTTTAGAATTCTTAATGATTTCTTTATCGTTATCAATTCAGTGTCAAAGTTAGCTTCTAGTCAATTAATATTTTCTGAAAAGGAAGCGTCGTAAAGTCTTCATTTCTTTGAAAAAGGAACTGTTGTAAAGTCTTTGTTTCTTGCAAAAAGTATTGATTGATTGTATGTAAATTTAGTTTCCTTTTGTTCATCTAAACGTTAAGGGAAATGAAAAGAAAAACTTGCATTATGCATTTATAGGTTTGCATGTGCTTGTAGGAATAGCTAGGGAAAATACATTAGGTGTGCTATTTGCTCTTTGTCAAAAATCTGATTTCTCTATCCCTTACTAGCTATGGTTTTCATTGTTAATTGAATGAAATAATGTTTCTCATGTTAGTCACATTCTAGGAATTTCAAACATACATCATGTGGTGAACCTTGAAAGGCAAATTATTAAGAAGATCAACTTAAAAGTTATCTCAATTAACCTAATGGAGCATTGTAACTTAACACATAACATTTAGAGGTCTACGCTAGAGACGTGTTCTGGCGTCGTTAAACATAGCAGCTGTCGCTATTGGTCTATGATACATTACGAGTGTGATACCTCATTCCACCTACGAATTATATTGTATCTCATCCACGTGCTTTCTGGTATATCCGGTGGTGTTATAGTATGAAAAGTATAAAGGAATGCTCTCACTCTGTGATTTCGCATTAGACAACGCTAACACAAATTGGGCCTCCATGTACTTTCGGGTATATTTGGGAGGAATACATTAGGTTGCTATCCATCCATAGGTAACTGAGTTGGCCAACTTGTATACTGTGATACACCGAAAACAACATTCGGGGAGATTTCTTGCACATATGTTAAGTCCTTGGTTTACTGAGGTAGTATATTGTAGTTCATAGTTACTTGGTAATCCTTTTGGCTAGATTATCCATTTTTTGTTTTGTTATGTTATTTTGATTAAAATAAAATTAATTTACCGTGGATAACATCCTCCATGTCACTCCTTAGTTGATCTTAGGTTGAGACATATGGCAACAACTCCGGAGTCCATCGATCAAGGAATTCCTTTTGATGGGAATCCTAGTCCTTTTCCTCCTTTTGGAAATATTGGTGCTCCATATATGGCTACATTATCCCTTCCAAGATTATCTTTAATGGATTCCTTGCTATGTATCCCTTCCAAAGCATTTTTCTCCCATATGATGAGAACCTCTTGGAATTAATGACCTCTTATGGGTCGTGATCAAGGAATATGAGGATAGTTCCCGGTCTTGTGTCAACCTCGTTAAAAAATGAAACAAAGGGCATGAGAATAGTTCATGGTCTCATGTCAAACTCGTTAAAAAATGAAAAAAAGGGCATGAGGATAGTTCCTGTTCTTGTGTCAACCTCGTTAAAAAATGAAACAAAGGGCATGAGGATAGTTCCTTGTCTTGTGTCAACCTCGTTAAAAAATGAAACAAAGAGGATGAGCATAGTTCCTTTTCTTGTGTCAACCTCGTTAAAAAAGGAAACAAGGAATATGAGGATAGTTATTTTACTGTTTCAACGTCATTAAAAAATGAAACAGGTCCCAGAGCATAGTTCCTTGTCTTGTGTCAATCTTGTTAAAAAAGATGAAACGAGGAATCTGAACAGAGTTCCTTGTCTTGTGTCAAACTCATTAAAAAAAGAAACAAGGTCCCCTGGAGCAAAGTTCCAATTCGAGTCTTTGATTAGATCTCATAAAATCCCAGCCGAGTCTTTCACTTGATCTCATAAATGAACCTTCATTCCATCCAGCTGATAGCCATGAGTAGTCTACTTAGGTGAATGTAATGAAGCTTGGGGGGCATGCACCTAGAATCGAGTCATCATGTTGGAGGCATGTAAACCAATTCCAAGCATAGTTTTTCATTTCAAGCTTGTGTAAACATGAAACTGAATCCAAGCATAGTTCCCTATGGTTCAAGCTTGTGTAAAAATGAACCCATCTCCATTTTAACCCTCGTGATTTCCATTCCATCAGCCTCTTTCATTAGATGAGCCTTGGTTTTTCTCCTTCTATCATCATTATCTGCTTGGCCGATCATATGCTTTCACTTGCTCATTTTACCCTTTTTGAGGAAAAATTGCAATGAGTGGTCTTATTAGCCATCCTCTTCACATAAATCAACATGTTTTTAGAAGTTCCAACATCACCAGAACTAGTTTCTACCATATACACCACTCGTTCCTAAAACTAGAGTCCTCTTTAAGCTGTTTTCTGACTCTTTAAACATGAAAATATTTTCGGGCGCTTGTTTTTTTTAGTTTGTAAATGGATTGGAAATGACATCTACTCAGTATAAGTTTAACCCTTTTCTAGACTAAGATATATTACTTACGAAAAAGGAATACGTTGATCGAAAATGGTCAATAGGTTCTCTCTTATATTATTTTACACTTTTTCAAACTTTAGAGACAAATTTACGAAAAGGAACTTGTGGAGTTTTCTTTTTGTCCCTTTTCAAACTATCTAAAGATGAAAAGGATCGAGTTCTCATTGTTGTTAAAATTGTTAAAACATCAAATAGTGACAAACTTGTCCATCATGACAAGACCGAGTTTCACCTTTGCAAGACTCGTTAAAACATCACATAGCGATGGATTCACCCAAAGGATGGAATTATACAACAAGCATATGTTATCCTCCTCAAGCTTGTTAAAAATAAAAGAGGTACTGGTCTGCAATGATTGGGGAAAAGGGATAAATCATTCTATGGTAGCAAGTCTCTCTTGAACATGAAACTTTCACCTCATCTATGTGACTATTTGGGTTGGGTTATCTGCTTGGTGGTTATCATACCTATGGTCTATTACACCATCCATCACTTTGGTTTTGGGTCAATGCTGTCAGTTCATTCAATGTCGTTGACATGTTCAACAGAAGTCACTAAATAAACTTCATCCTTTGCAATACTCATAAACCTTCATTTTCATGACCGCCATTCCTGAACCTTGTGTCGTCAGTCAAATTCTGTCTTCAAAATCATTACACTCATTTCGTGTCTTTGATGGGGAATACATCAAGGCCCTCCTACGATGAGTCCCTTCTTGTTGACATTAGCACATTATCCAAGAATTTGACTTAGAAACACCCTTCTAGTATCTTGAGGCTTGCATACATCAATGGCAAGTTTATCGCTTCCGACGACAGGTTGACATCACTAGCCTTTGACCGAAAGACTTTGTATGGTGTTTGACATCAAAACATCTATTAACACCATGCAGAATGTACCATAGTACCTTTAGAATCATTATCATTATCGATGATCTCTCTCATGTCTGTTAATGACTTACATCATTGTCTGATAATCAGACGGTGTCTTCCCATGTTCAACTTTTGATCACATTTTCACATGGTTAGACTCGTACTTGAGCGAACAATTGGACAAGATAGAAGACCACGAATCTAGTTTCATCCATCCGGGTTGCGATTTCAAGAGAGTACTAAATCATCTGTACAATGGCTTTACACACATGGTCATCCTATCATGGGTCTATATTTGTAGATGACTATTTGATTTATGTACATGTAATGAAAATTTTATATGCTGAGTATGGGTATGCCTTCCTTAGAAATTCATGAAAAGTTCAAAATATTATGATATTATGTATTGTAATCGATGTAGGTCACCGCCTGCGTCAGATCCTCTCCGTCACATTGTAAAGCATATCACTCGACATTATCATTTTCGACTTCATTCTTTACGGGGAAACTGTTTCAGGTCTATTTGGGCACATCACTCCCGACATTTAGATCAATACAATTAGGGCTCATCAAACCCTAATTCAGTTGCTACATGCCCTAGACAAGTCATCAAATTGAATCCTTCCATCCATGAAAGTTTTCTAGCCTAAATCCTTGTTGAAATGCCTCCTTGGGACACCAACATAGCCTTGGTTAGGGGTAACTGTGTTGCAATGTAGGTAGGCCCATTTAGGCCTGCACTTCAGTGCACTTAGGCCCACTTACACCTACGGTAGGCGAGAATGAGCGAAATTTGCATAGGGTTCTAGGAATATTCCTTGATTCTATATCATTCTAGAAGGATCCCCTTTCTTATCTCATCCTATGAACTCGAATTTAGATAGGCTATGGATCAATTAACCTCCTATCCTATCATACCTTGCTCCATGTAAACTAAATCCAATTTTGGAAGGCCATTCAATACCCTCATTTATGACAAAACCACTTCCATTTCCCTATAAATTGAGAATTCATCATAGCGATCAAAGGGGGCTAGAATATGAAGTTTGTAAGGAAATACTATTGGTTTGAGATTTTAGTTCATATCAAGTAATGTTATGTTGCTGGATCAGTGTTCTTTTGGTGTGAGGAGGGTTGGACTGAAGCTGGAGGAGTGGTACAAGATCGAACTGTATTGGGTGAAACTCTTCCTTCTACATTAATAAAGTGTTTATTCATTTTGCCATATTCTTGTTCATATCTATGATGATTATGTGTTTCAATGTCTTTGATTCCATTGGTTTATAGTAGATAGATCATGTATTCTTTGATCATTTGTTGTTTTTGTTGACACAGGTACCAGTTGAGCAGATTTAGTTCAAGTGGGAGTGACGGGAGCAATTCAAAGGGGATTAAGGAAGCGAAAGACTGCAAGTAAGTTCCTTCATCTCATCTATCTACTATAGGAAAAGGTTAAACTACTTTATTTTTGTTGTTCTAGGTGTAGCTACCCACCTAGGGAAAATATGTTTAGTCGTAGATGCAATTTCCATATAACATGGGGATTTAATCTTCAATCCTAGTCTAGTGAGACCTTTGTTGATGGCCCATGGATTTAGGAAGGGAACTAATTGGGAAACCCTGATTGAGATAGTGTGGTCCCATTTTCCCCATTCCTTATTTTTCACTCCCTATATACCTTGTGAGCCCTATAATCTACCTCCCATCTCTTAGTCCACTTGACCATGGGTCCACTAGGATTTAGCACACCCCTCCCCTTTTCCACATATCTGGGTTGGGCCTAAAATATTTTCCTTGGGAGGTTGATGCAGCTAAAAGAAAAGGAAAGAGCATATAATCCCCACAAGAAAGAAACAAAAGAAAGAAAATTATAAAATGAAAAACATGGTGAGGAAATTAACTTTAGCACGTGGAAAAAAGCCAAATAGGAGCTCTACCCTTATCATTATGGCCATCACCCAGTTCCTGGGGCCAATATTTCCCTACCAAATCATGGAAAATAACCCTTGCATGTCCCAACCCTTGGTAGGAAATGAAATGCCCCACCACTAAGAGGGTGACCACTTCTACACATCATTTAAGCATGTTGTCATTTCCTAGAGCTTCAGAAAAAAATACAAATAAAATTCAAGAAAAAGAAAATCACAGTAAGAGTTGTGGAAAAAAAAAGGCCAGGATAACTCATGCATCCAATATTACCCCCTCCTTTCATCTGTATGCCCTGATTTCAAAATTCCTCATCATTGCTACCCCTTTAACCATGGAATTTGGCTCCAAGACCCCCTTTCCCCTTTGTTCCATCATTATTGACATAACACCTATTAGTTGAAGGATGTACCAGGGACTTGTCTTTCCCCCTAGGGATTGGGAACACCTAATAGGGTCATCCATTAGCCACTCCTACAAATATAGGTAACACTATTATGTGATAAAAGCCCCAAATTTGGAAGGGGGCCTTGTATGAAGTGTCAATTTTCCCTTGATTAAAAAGCTTGGTCCACTTAGATTCACTAACGATTATTGTCCCTATTGTTAAAGATACAAAATTGGATATTGTGTGCGATGTCAGGTGGTTTTCATCATGGGAATGGAAACCTAATTGGTGCCCAAGTCCACTATAGGAGCATATGACACCCTACAAGTGAAGCGTTTATATCCATGGGACTCCTGACACTTGTAGAGCATCACTTCATTCCATGGGCACCCTCAACACCTCAACATGCTTTCACTTTGCCCCATATTATTCAAGCGATGGTGCACTTGGACCAACATGCCCCAATCATCTTAGCGGTGATCACATGGTTTGGCAGCTGATTCAAGGCCTAAATGAGGTTTGTCTCACCCCTTGAGACAGGTTAGGGCTAGCTCCATCCTTAGAGTCCTCAAAGTTGGAGCATAAATAGTTTCTTCCATCCCTAGGAGACCCATGAGACCATATTCTTTAGAACAAACCCAAAACTGGGGTCCATAGGATGATTTGCATGGAAGTATAGGGGCCATCCCCTAGACCCTAATTTTTGGAGCCCTCTACACTTAGTTTGGCACTGGAGGAGCCCAACGCATGCCCTCAAGAGGCTTATGCATGCATGAAGTCAACATTTTGACCCTCTTGTGGGTAATCTATTATGGTTTTACATTAGCTATAAGGTCGACTTGTAACCTTGCCTAGTTTTTAACCATTATTTTATTGTTTAAGAGGCTAGTAGGCTAAAATTTGAGATCATTGGAAACGTATAAATTAGAGAGATGTCATTTCATCTCTCATCATCATCACACTTGGAAAATTAAGACCTCTTGGAGGAATTCACATTTGTTTCTTTGTGGCTATTCGATATTCTTGGAATGCATTTTGATGTATGAAAGATAAATTTGGATTCTCTTTCGAACTATTCTTTGGAAAATAGATGGATATATTTCATGTTATCTTTTAAGTAATCTTCGTTGAATATTATCATTTTGAATATCTAATGTATGGAACTATTACTTCTACACTATGCTAGTTTGTGCCCTAATTGATTGAAAATATTTTTTGAAGGCTATCTAGATGAATGTTGCATATGCATAACATGTAATGAATGTTCCTATTGGTGAATATTTTTAAATATCTCCCAAGAAACTCCATTTATCATTGAGTGGGTAAATGCTAGAATTTTGATATCTAGGGCATCAAATTTCATCCTCCTTAGAAATGAATTAGGCTTACCTTGAGCATCCTTGACTCCACATTCCTAAAGGAAAAGGCACTAGTCCAAGTCTTTGGTGATCATCTCAAAATTTTATCCATAAATTTCTCTCCTTAAATTCGGTCCTTTAAAGGCTAGGAAGAAAAATAGGGCTTAGAGTGAAATTTGAGGGAGCAGTCTTTTTGGTGATTTTAGAGCCTAAACATCAAGAGGTAGGTCTTGATGACATGATCTACCATTTTGGTGGTCAGCCACTCAAATTTCATCCATAAAATCTCTTTCCCTAGGTGTTTCTTTAAGAGGGAAACCCTAGCCTCTTCTCCCTTAACTTGAGGACTTTCTTAAAGGTTTCATGAGCCTTGTAATTGTTGGAATCTATCACGAGAAACCATTTCTATGTGGTATTTACATGTGGAACTTCTATTATTATAAATGACATCAAGCTCTAGGTCTTGTACCTCCCTTTTCTAGGCCTTTTCATAGAGAGTGAATTGCTTCCTGTGGAGCATTCAACTTTGTTGTGTGTCTCTTTGAATGAGTCCAAGTGAGATAATTTTTCACCTTATCCATAACATATCTATTTCAAGTGATATCATCCTTACTGAGACTCCTCCTCTTGGTCAAAATCCATAAAGAGTAGGGGGTTTTCGCTGAGGTGACATTAGGCCTCTACCCCATTGTTTGGAACTTTGTCTAGATTTTGTATTGTATGGTTTCGCTCTTTAAGACCCACTAAATTTTGTGGTAGGTGTGATTGCTGAGGACATGAAACGTGTGTCTTTTTTCCTATATGAAAATACAAATCTTTATTTGGCGACTCCATTGGAAGAACAAAGCCCTTATTCTTCATTGAACTTCAAGTTAAATGCTTGTAGGGTGAAGGAAGCATCTCTTAAGGAATTTTGAATCAACCTGGCAACTCCACATTTGATTGATATGTAAAATTTGAGGAAGTGGTTCCATGAAATTTGCATGAGATATTCATTGCTTTGGACGTTAAGGAAATGCTTGGATTTTCAAATTGGTGGGATAAACATTATACAAAAAATATTGCAAGATTCATTGGATATCCCTCTTCAACAGTGGATCTTGTTGTCAAGTTCCTCAAGTAAAATTTTGAAATAACTTAGTTCATTGGGACACTCTCATGTGGCTCTTCATTGATTCCTTTGGGAAAGATCAGAGGGATTGGATAAAACAATGTAGACCTGAAAGTATCCCTTCTATCAGGGTTCTTATTGAATAATTCCTTAAGTATTGGGGAGCAAGGGGTCATTTCGAAGATGTCATCAAAAACTTGATTATTTCTCTCCAAGAGGAATGCCTCCTTAGTCATGTTGAAGAGGGAGAACATCTTAATCACCCCATTGATAAGGGTGATGAGGAAGATTACATTGAGATAGAATCCTCCCCAAATCATCTAGAAGACCACTTGGAGGTCCTTTGAAAATGTCCTAGAGGTTTTCATGCCTTAGGTTTCCCTCCATCACAAATTCATGAGCTTGATCATTGAACATTCCATCCTTTGGTTGCAAGAGAGGATCCATTTGTGCAAGTTTAATCCCCCTTCTACTTTCGCATATGTGATCCTTTTTCATGGTGCATTGTTTTCTTATTTTCCCACCTCCCATCCTTGTCATCCATCAGGGCAATCTTGCAATGGAGAATGTGATATTGTATTGTCCTACCTCACGAGGACTCATATGGATAATAAATACTATATTAGTCTGATGATATGTTGGTTACATTGGCTCTATGACTATAGTTAGGCCATGAATTATACATATCATGTATTGTAGTGTAGGTTGTAATACATATCTCTTTTCATAGCTAACATCGTCATATTGTGTTCTCATGTAGATTATATTTCACTTAGAATAGATTTTTTTTTTATGTATGGTTTATTGTTTGATGAAAAACATGGGCTATTAAAGTATGCCCCATGCACATGCTTCCAAACAATTATATCGTAATGTGTAGGATTCAAGTATACGGTCATAGGAGATTTTTGGAGTTCTCATGAACTCTCGTTCGAGTACATGGATCATGTGCTCTAAGCTGGTCTCACGTCCTAGTTGGAGCCATGTATTACCCACCAAAAGCGGGAGACCCCGTATGAGTTTTTTTCTCTTGGTCATCTCTTCTAGTTGACAACCAACAACCCCTAACAGCCACCAGCCAATTGATGTGATGTTACATTCTTATCTCCTCCGCCTACAAAATTTGTATGTTTCCTCACCCACTTTTCAAAAGCACATGTTAGAAGGTGGGAAATTCAACTAAAAAGGTACTTTATTCATTATGCAATCAAGTGCTTATGCATTTTTATTTATTTGGGGCATCTTGGCATGAGTTGTGGGGGTGACTTAGAATAAGGAATGGTTTTGAATGTCCTTTTGTTCCCTCACCTTAAATGGGGGGTTAATATTCAATCCTAGTCCAATAGGACCTCCTCTCATGGCCTATGGCTTTAGAAAGGGAACTACTTGGGAAACTATGATTGCAATAACGTGGTCATGTTTTCCCCATTCCATACTTATCATGTCCATCCATACATTACGAGCCCTATACTCCACCTCCCATCTATGGGTTCACTTAACCATTGGTCCACTAGGATTTAGCACACCTACTCCCCTTTTCCACATATCTGGGCCGAGCTAGAAATTTTGCCCCAAGAGGTTGATGTAACTAAAAGAAAAGGAAAGAGCATATCTTAGCCACAAGCAAGAAACAAAAAAATAAAATTGTAAAATGAAAAGATGGCTAGGACATTAACATTAGCATGTGATTGAAAATCCAAGCATGAGCTCTACCTCTTATCATTATGGCCATCACCCAGTTCTTGGGGCCAATGTTTCCCTACCACATCATGGAAATGAACCCTTACATGTCCTAAATCCTGATAGGTGCTATATTTCCCCACAACTAAGGGTGTAACCACTACTACACATTATTCAAACGTATGCTCTCATTTACTAGAGCTTTGATTAGTAATACAAAGAATAATCAAGAAAAAATAAAAGGCAGTAAGAGGGGTGGAAAAACAAAGGTTGAGCTAAATCATTCATCCACGATGATAAGAAGAAACTTTCATGTCCAGTTCTGGATTAGAGATGGGATCAAAATACTATTAACCATCGACTATAACCCAAAAGAAAAAATTTCGTAAACAACATAGGGGAAGAATGAAAGGAGTATCTACCCTCACCTAACTGGGAACTTAATTTAGCTGCTCTTTCCAAGAGATAGGAATGCAAATAGAAAACATCTCTCGGATAAGCTTCTCGGCTAGGTGGTCTTCTTAATAGAAGAAACATTTTTCGATAAGCTTGTGCCCTATTCTATTCATCCGAAAACTTTGGTTTGAACCTTTCGTCACTGGATCCGAGATGCTCCCTCCTTGCACCCATTACGATCTATTTCTCTATGAATATAGAAATAGTCTCGTCGTTCACCGGGGCTTCAGTCACTGGCTTCCCATCATCAGGTCACCAACTTCCTTAATCTTCCGACACTAGGCAACCGTCAGCCCCCATACATGGTTTTACGACTTTGTAGAGACCTGTGTTTTTGGTAAACAATCGCCAGGGCCTGGTCACTCCCTCCTCACATTTGTATGCCCAGAATGTGGAATTACTCATCATTTCTACCCCTTTGACCATGGAATTTGGTCCATGATACCCCTTTTCCCCTCGGTTCCATCATTATTCACATGACACCTATTGATTGAAGGATGTGTTGGAAAAAATACTGGTTGGGGGGGGTGGAATTAATATTTTATTTCAATTATTCTTCAATTTCACATTCAAAATTATGTATGCTATTGTTATTCAAATAAATAAGGTGTGTATGTGATTTTAGTTAACGAGATCCGTGTATACCCATATTACTAATTATTTCACAATTTCCATCAGTGATTTAACTTAACCAACATTTAACACATATTTCATTAAAATTGGAAAAAAATTACTACAAGGACATCACTAGAATTGAGTTTTTTTGGTTATTTTGAAATTCTAGATCCACTGTTTAATTCCAAAATTAATGAAATATGTGTTATTTCATTATTTCATTAGCTATTCATTATGCATTAACCATGAAAAGTAAAAGTGGAAAAATAAGAACACATAAGTACACTGGGATTTTTAGGTGGAAACCCAATGTGAGAGAAAACCATCGTTGTTGTTGTCTTTTTCTTCTTTATTATTATAAAAAAAAATTCATTACATCTTGTAATGGCACAAAATCTTTCCAGTACATAAGATCCTACTTATGAGAGGCTACCACCTCTTGTTTCTCCAGCTCCATCTGGAAAGAATCTCCTTCTCCCTGAAATTTACTGGCTCCTACTGGAAGGAAGCCTCTACTCCATCAACAACTTTACTAGCTACCATTGGAAGGAAGATCCTACTACGTCACTGAAGTCCATGACCCTCAGCATCTCAGTGGACGATGTTTCATAATATTTCATACTAGATCCACCTGACTCAAACACAAACTTGTACGCCATATTTCATCATATTTCCAAACTATACCCATGCCCAACATTAAGCTCAAGACCAAATTATCAATAACCACTTTGAACCAAACACTGATCAAAACCAAATCATTGAACCACTGAATAACTAAATACTAATACCAATCATTGATCAAACCAATTATCAACCAATAATTGAATAACCAAACCAATACCAAAACTCTGATCAATCAACTAATACTATTAGATACCAATTATTTTTATCAAGACATACATAACCAATCTACTATTATAACCAACTAGCATTACAAACCTTGATCAAATATATGAGATTATAATGCATAGTACCTTCATATAGATCTGAAATCACTGAATACCAAAACTTCTTAACCAATCCATTATGTTCAAATCCATCACATTTATAATCATCATACACAACATTTAGCAGAATAAAAATTGTCTACAACCCAGATCTAAAAACAATATTAAAACTTATTAACTCGATATGTATACACGACTGTTTGGAAGCATATCCACGTACGTACATGATATTCAATAACACAACATGCATACAAAAACCAGAACACAAATCATTAGACCATATCTACAAACACAACCTTTGTTATGTCAAATTATTCAGTTTCATGATTAGCATACTGATCTTTGCATTTGCATACATAACTAAATCAGATCTCTATATCTGTATATACAATCAAATTAGATCTTTTTACAACCAAGTCAAATCCCTGCAACAAAAAAATCCATTAGTTTCCTTAAAATATCACATAGTTTATCCTCCTCCTTGCTTATTGGTGCACACCTGTTCCATATTAGTTCACACGAATAACTCATCAAAAGTGCACACACAATTCTTTGATCTCCTTCTCCTTTTATAGTTTCTCTCCTTTCCAATACCACCAGAAATTCCTTTGGTAAATGTTTGATGAGGATTAAATAATCATTTTCAACAGAAAGCTATGGGATATTACCATGGGAACAACTCATGGTTTTTTATTTTAGATGCTTAGGGTTGTTTACGCGACTCTTGTTCATGGTACCTATGTATGTACATGACTTATATTCACATAGCCCGTGTATGGTTTTCCAAGTTCATATTTTTCAATCTTCTTCAAATTAAACCCCTGACTCAGTTGTTAGTACCTTTATACTCTGCAACACTTGTACCAACATTCATTTCATCTGAAATATCTAAAATCATCACATGTCACATTTAGGTTAACATCATAGTATAATTAGATTGACATCAAGGACAACATATATACCTAGGTTGTCATCAAGGACAACATATTATCCATAATGTCAACAATCTCCCCCTTTGGAATTGATGACAACACCAAGTCTTCTCTCCCCCTTTGACATCAAGGGAAAAGGGCACAACCATGTTGAACCATCCCTAAAGAAGTACTCCCCTTGACATGCTCAACACTATAAGTCTAATCTGCTGATATGGACCAAGAAGTGTAGCTAGAATATATGACAACAGCCTTTCATACTGACCATGCTACCCTTGAGCATATACTGATCCTTCTATGGATATGTAAATATAAGTACAAGGATTTATGAATTAAATACATGGATTTCCATAAATACATACTCTAACCAAAGAATCTATGAACCAAAGTTTTACATCAATCACCCAAAGCAATGGGGTTACATACATGACATGACTTTGATCCCAATAACCCATACATGATTGAATTTTAACAATGTTTACAACATGGGTCTCTTCATGAACATTACACCAAAGGATGATAAAGCATACAAGATAGTAGCATATGATATCATATTGATAACTTTCCATCGACAATAGACTCATCAACCACATCCATCATTAGCATCATATTGATTATCAACTAACATCAACATACCATATATATGTCCTCTTCATCAAGTGTAAGATTTATACAATAACAACAGTAATGAGGCACAATTAATAGTTACAACCCAAACAATATGTAAGCATTGCATGACATAGTGACAACATCATATATATATATATCCTTCTTTCCAATAAATATGCCAACCAACAAGCAATTCAAGAAGACACATCAACAATAATAATCACCATGAACTCATCATAGGTCAACACATTCTTATGCAATCCAAACACTAGATAGTCATCATCATTTGTTTTCAAGAAACTAGTTTCATAACCATAATGCCAATAATGAACCATTGGAAACATAGAAGATGCTCCCCTTGAACTTGTACCAACTCTTCATCACCAATTCTAATCATATTTTATCCTCCATATCAATATTAAAGAGTCATATAAACAAAAACAATAAGATTTTTCAACAACTCATTGAAACAATACTCTTTCATACATTATTAACCAACATATGAACATCATCAACAAACTACAACAAACCAATGTTAGAAAAATAATGCCAAAAATGAATAGATGAAAGTATGTGAGAGGTTCCTCCTAAATTTGTGCCACTTCTTTATCATTACTGAGAAACATATGCAACTGTATAAGTCAGGAACCACATACATACATGATTGTCCTTCAAAATAAACATGTACAAAATATAAACTATCGATTATGTATGGCCACAACTCCCCCTGAACATGTCATGTATATTCCATGTGGACCTGATAAACATCATTTGCTTTCCACAAGGCTATGTACCTCACATTTACTTCTGCAGTCCCTATTAGAAATAAGCATCAAATATCATATAATACAGTGGGAACTATCTTCCTCTACTTTGAATCTAAGTAAGAGGAGTTGGAACTCTTATTTATGCCTGGATTCTTCTTTAGCACGTATAAATTGTTTGAATTTCTAAATCGTTTATCTATATTTTTTCTAGTGTCTTGTTCTATAATTTTGCATCTATTTGATGTATATACAATTACATGCCCTTTATCAACTATTTGGGTTACACTTTTAATGCTTTCCTTTATCCCATCAATCAATAGTACATTAGTTTCTTCTGTGTTTTTAATATCAACATCAACATTACCCTTACCTAGTACCTTTGCAGATGTACCATTTCCAAGAATAATCGTACCACTCTTATTTTTGAGATAGATAAAATTTTCCTTATTTCTAGACATATGATGAGAGCACTTGGTAATTTTTTCCTTATTTCCACCCATATGATGAGAGCACCTGTTGTCAATGTATAATTTATATTCTTCTTCAAATTCACATAAAGCAATGCCACACCTTAATTTCTTTCTTATTTATGCTTAATATGATGGGTGTTGGTGGATCTAATAATGTACTTTCCTATTTGTGCCTTTTATTGTCTTAATGTGTTCATTGTCTTGTTCCTACATTATTTTGCTACATGTCCAACCTTGTTATATGTATAACACCTTACATGACCAAAGAAGGGAGAAAAAGAATCATAATATTTATGCTTCATATTTTTCTTATAGAAACCAATAGTTTTGGGACCAAACATGTTGCAAGTAAAACAATATCCTTAAATAAACCTGAGTACTTGGGAGTTCATTATCTTCCCTTCAATTTTCTTCTACAATTCGATGCAATGTGGCCAAAGTTATGACAGATAAAAAATTCAATATCATTGTCCAAAGGAGAGAATGGGTTGTTACTTCTATCGTTATGAGAAAATGGTTTCCTTTGAAAATTCACTTTTCTTGGTTGCTAGTTTGATTGAAATTTTGATTCTTTACCAAAATTTTATTTGTTAACCTCAAGATTGATTGCACAAGCTTGTGAATTGGATTCTCCTTTTATAGTTTCATGAAATCCAAGACCAAATTTAATGGAGGGATACCATGGACTATTATGAAGGTTATCCAATAAATTTGAGGTAGGTTTAAATCTCAATTGCTTATTATTTTCTACTAATTTACCTTCTAACATGCTTACCTCAACTTATTTTCCACTAGTCTTTTCCGATTGAGTTCTCAACATGATGATCTAATTTTTAAGATTGTTTGGTTGTTCTTCAAATATTATCCTCATATCGTTTGTTTGACTTTTCAATATCATATTTGAGAGGTGATTTCTGCTTCAAGTCCTTCATAATAACTGATTCTTTCTTTAAGTTTCTTGAGTGTCGCATCTTTTTCAGTTTTTGTTTCTGCCTGTAGCTGGGAGATTTTGTTTTTGGGTTCATTTATCAATGAAGTTACTTCACCCTCTAGTGTTTGACACTAATATTCCCTTTTCTTATATTGCTTCCTCATTTCTTCTTCAATTTTTCTTCCTTCTTCCAACTGAGTCTTTAACCTGATAATTTCTTATCTGTAGAAATTCTCCTTTACATCAAAAAGTTGTGATAACTTTTGATGGTATCTATTCTCAGTGATGAGTCTTTCAATCTCTGCTTCTAGGGCCATTATTTTCTAATCTAACTCATCTACATAATTATTTCCTTCACTAAATTTACCTAAAAGGGAAATATCTGGTGATTTATTATCATCATTACGTGAGAAAAAAAATGTGCAATCAATTGTACAATGGTCATTATGTCCACAATTAGACAAAAATCAGTACCTAGTAATTCGTTATCACTATCTTCATTATCTGAGAACATTTTAACTTGTTTCAGTATTGTTTGTCCTTGATATATGGTTGATGATACTTCCACTGCATCTGATATGTCGCTTTGACTGTCACAATTGTCATGAATCAACTTCTTCCTCTGTGTTGCCTACTTCTTATGCTTCCTTCCCATGGTCCCTAATCTACTCTCAAGTGATCAAGCTTTATTGGAGAGACCTACTATGATACCAATTGTTGGGAAAAAACTGAGTAGTGGGGGGGGGGGGGGGGTGCGGAATGAATCAGTATTTCATTTAAAATTATTCTTAAATTTCACATTCAAAATTATATATGCTATTTTTATTCTAAAAACTTGACATGTGTAGGCGCTCTTGGTTAATGAGATCCGCATATATCCAAATTACCAATTATTTCCCAATTTCCATCAGTGATTTAACTTAACAAGTTTGTCATTATTTCATTAGCCATTCGTTATGAATTAACCATGAGAAGTACAAGTAGATAAATCATAACACATAATCAACACATCAACACACAAGAACACCAATATTTTTAGGTGGAAATCCAATGTGGGAGAAAACCACCACTATTTTCATCTTTGTCTTCTTTCTTATTATAAGAAAAGCTTCATTAGATCTTGTACTAGCACAAATTTTTACCTGCAAGAGGCTACCACTTCTTATTTCTCTAACTCCAACTAGAAGGAAATTCCTACTCCTTGAAATTTACAAGCTCCTACTAGAAGGAAGCTCTACTCCCTGGAATTTACAAGATCCTACTAGAAGGAAGCTCCTACTCCCTGAAATTTTCAAGCTCCTACTAGAAGGAAGCTCCTACTCGCTCAAAAAGTTTACCAACCACCACTAGAAGGAAGCTCCTACTCCCTCACTAAAGGCTATGACCCTCAACAAATTTTTGGACCACATTTCATAATATTTCATACTAGATCCACCTAAATCAAACACAAACCTGTAGCCCTCCGTTCATCATATTTTCAACTGGTTGTAACACCCTCCTCCCACATCCACCTAAGTAACCCTGCCAACCGGGGTAAACATGAGACGAGAGGCTATTATTTTCATATTCAACCTCCTAGGTAACCTTAAGGATTTGGAGTGATGGAACATCACACACAGTCATCCAACATCATTAACAAAACCCTAAGTAGGCAAGTCAACCACTCAGACAACCTATCCCTAGGTCACACTGTTGTTCTAGACCTTTGAGGCCATAGTCACTCTCATGCTATGGGAAATGGAGTGACTAGAAACCCAAAGTCATTCTCATAGGTTTGCCTACCAATGACTGTGGACTAAAGTTGCTAGTTCTGTGCCAACGACCCCAAGATTTAAGCCACCTTTTCAAGCCCATAAACTAGACCACTGCCCAGAATGGAATGAAAGGCCATAATCAAGTAATGTACAAGAAAACAATGATGCAAAAGTAAATAGTTGATCAAGACCTTAACCAGACCCCTACTAGCCATGACAGTAATTTCATTAAACATATTGTCAACATGTAACCTACAAGTGTAAACAACACAATTAAGTGCAGGGATCTCATATTTATCTGAGAATTTCCATGAACCATTTTTTCCTTGTGTAATTTGCTGCCTTATCACTTATTAGGGCATAGATACCATATCCATTCAGATACAAGTAAAAACATGTTGAGAGCCTACATAATTGCTATCACAAAATATACATCTAACTAACATAATAGGAACAAAATTACAATGAACATATAAACCATAAAAATCCATATATATATCAGTACATTTACACATGAAAATCAACGAAATGAATTTCTCATTAATCAATTCAATGGACCAACCGATGATGGGACTACCACATTCCACCGGACCATAGATTGGTTGAGCCAAGTCTCTCTTCAGCCAATCACCCCCGTGCCATATTCCAAGCATGAATGTGGGACTCATATAACACATCAAAAAACACCAATCAATGTGGATGCCACCAGAGTTCTCCACCAACACTAAGGAATTTGAGTGCCTCTTAGTCTGTCAAGCTTTACCATGCATCTACAGTCCGTCACTAGGCCCTACACCGAGACATACTATCTAGGGTTTACCACGCATTCCATCTCGGAATCACTAGGCTCAACGGAGAAACAATCCACCTCTTGGCTTTATTGTATATCCATCCATTCTCCAAAAAGGATTCCTAGGCCCAATGAAGCACATAATCTGTCTTTATCGCAATCCACAGTCTGGTTCAGGGGTTACTAGGCCAGTGGCTTCGTGCATTCATAGTTTGGTTCATGGACCACTACACCATGTGTTTTTCAATTCAAATATCCACCCCACTCAACTTCGAATCCAATCAATCCATCCCACATAAATTGAGTGAGAGAACACATCTCATCAAAGCTATCAGGAAATGTCAAGGTTAGGCTGAAAATATTGTCACACCTAGAAAAACCCATGCCATGGTATAAAAGAAACACATGAAATCCCATGAATGCCAAATCTAGCAAGGAAAATACACATGCAAGTCAATACCTACAATGAAGCCTGCCGTAGCTACTTCAACTTGCCTTTCCCTCCTTGATCTTTGCTTCCTCTTCCCCCCTTTCCCTTTCTTGCTCCAATGCCAAAGTGCTCCAAGAAAACTCAAAGTGTCCAAGAGTATGAGAGAGAGAGAGAACAATGAAAGAACTCCAAAGCCAAACTAGAAAAACATTACCAACTGACCCTCAGAAGCCTTTTTATGGATGATGCCTCTATTTTCTTCATTTTCCATTATTTTCCTTCATTTTCCTTCTCACATGCAACTTGTGACCTTTCACCTCCTTTTTCTCCTAATTTCCATTATTTTCATAAATAAATGTGCCAAAATACCTTTTTGCCTCTTTAATGCCTTCGCCATTGCCTTTGCCAATTTACTTAGCCATAAACAACCAAATGAACACACACTAGGATTTCCTCCCCAACATTCATCTTGGAATAATTGTCTCATTCATCCGTGGTTATTGTTTTTAAATTTTATTACATAGAATTTTCACCAAGGCCATTACATTGGTCCCACACCCAAAATTAAGCTCAATACCAAATTACCAATAACCACTCTGAAGCAAACACTAATCAAAATTGAATCATTGAATCATTTAATAATTGAATACCAATACCAATCATTTATCAAACCAATTGTCAACCAATAACCAAACTCTAATCAATCAAATAATATTGTTAGATACCAATTATTCTAATCAAGACATACAAAACTAATCTATTTTCATAACCAACCAACATTACAAACCCTGATCAAACATGTGTGACTATCGTTAAGTAAACCCACATATATATGCACTTATCATGCATAAGGGTTGTGTACAGATCTCAAATCCCTAAATATCAAAACTTCTTAACCAAGCCTTTCTATTCAAATCCAATGGCATCTATAATCATCATACACATCGTTTAACAACAAAACAATTGTCTATAACCTAGATATAAAAACAATATTAAAACTTGTTAAATCAATATGTATATGCGAATGTTCGGAAGCATATCCGTGTATGTACGTAATATTCAGGAACACAAATCATTAAGCCCTCTCTCCAAACAAAATCTTTGTTACGTCAAATTATTCAGTTTCATGATTAGCATAATGATCTTTTCATTTGCATATACAACTAAATTAGATCTTTATATCTCGATAAATAATCAAATCAGATTCTGCACAACCAAATCAAATCTATGCAACAAACACACCCATTGGTTTCCTTCATATCTCACATAGCTAATCCTCCTCTTTGCTTCTTGTTTCACACCTATTCCAGATCATATCATAGTTGAATAGTTCATCAATATTGCACACGCAAATCCTTGATCTCCTTCTCCTTTTATAGTTTTTGTCCTTGCCAATACCACCAAGAATTCCTTTGGTAAATGATTGACATGATAAAATAATTGTTGCCTACACAAAACCATGGGAGATTACCATTGGAACAACTCATGATTTTTTTAATTTTCATGCGTAGGGTTGTGTACATAACTCTTGTTCATGATACCTATGTATGTATGTAACTTCATTTACATAACTCGCATATGGTTTTCCAACTTCATATTTTTTAATCTTCTTCAACTTAAACCCGTGACTTATTTGTTAGTACTCTCACTTAT
Organism: Pinus taeda; assembly: GCA_000404065.3. Taxonomy (NCBI): domain Eukaryota; kingdom Viridiplantae; phylum Streptophyta; class Pinopsida; order Pinales; family Pinaceae; genus Pinus; species Pinus taeda. Next base: position 31,938 of record APFE030202591.1, read on the forward strand.
ACTTTGCAACACTTGTTCAACCATTCATGTCATCTGCAATCTTTGAAATCATCACATATTACATCTACGTTGAAATCATAGTATAACCAAATTGACATCAAGGAAAACATATCTATCCAGGTTGCTATCAAGGACAACATATTAGCCATAATTCCAACACTGGATGTACGAGGGAATTTTCATTCCTCCTAGAGGCTAGGAACACCTATTAAGGTCATGAATTAGCCACTCCTAACAACTGCAAAGCATCACTCCATTCCATGGGCACCCTCAACAACTCAACAGGCTTTCACTTTTCCCCATATTACTAAAGAGATGATGCAATGGGACTAACATGCCTCGATCGTCTTAACATTGATCACATGGATTTTCGGTTGATTTGAGGCCTAGATGAGGTTTGTTTCACCCCTTGAGACATGGCAGGGCTAGCGCCATCCTCAAATCCCTCAACATTGCAGCAGAAGTAGGTTATTCCACCACCAAGAGACCATAAGACCAACATTTATGCCCCAAACCCAAAATTGGGGTCCATGGGATGATTTGCATTGAAGTTTATGGGCCAACCCTTAGACCTTTATTTTTGGAGCCCTTTACACTTAGTTTGGCACTAGAGGATCCCAATGCATGTTATCGGGAAAACTAGTGTCCACTCGGAGCTGCTAGTCCCACTAAGACGGGTAGCTATCTTAGAAACAAACAAAATAAAGTCACTTGTGTTTTCCTTTATGAGAAATAGATGAGAGAGAAGCAAAGAGTACCAACCTCAGTCTTTCACTTGTCTCCTTGCTTGTTTCCTCTCCCCTTTGACAGGTCTTTTCATTCCTTCCTTACTTGTCCTACTTCAAAGAGCACCTGTAGAGTCAAAGCAGCATAATACCATCAAAGCATAGAGATCTATAATCATAAACAATATAGGATAAAATATATATCAACCATACAAATGCATATATCAATACAAGATTCAGAGATACATAAGAATATTGAGGAAAACTCAAATAGCTTTATTTATAGAAGTAGTAGAAGAGAGGATTACAGCCCATTGATCTGACCTAGCACCATCCTCCCAGCATGAAAGCCCTCTTCACCTCATGAAAAGCTAGATCACCCAACACTATGATGTTCTACAGAGAAACAACCAACACTTCCTTACAAGATACAAAATTCGAGCCTTTGGATCTCTAGGATGAGGGATTCGTATATAGATGTTTGCAAGTGGGTGAGTCAGCTTTTGGGATTTTTATTAGTGTCATCTCTCTGATAGTTCTTGGTTCCACTTGGATATTTCATGATCTCTTACTCATCCCTAGGCAAATTCAGAGAGGCAAGTGTCAAATGGCAGTTTCTAGAAGATTCTATAGGTTTCCACCTAGCCAACTGCCTCTGCCATTTGTCTACTCTCACTCATCGCACCCTTTAGAAGGGATTTTCAGTATGCTTCACTTTTTGCATGTCGCAGGTGAGATGCATTGCACCCTTAGCACTGAGTAGTCTATATGGTCCTGTTTTGACTAGTTCTGAGTAGTTTCTCAGGGAAAAATTCTGGGAGATGATGTAATCAGCTGACCTTGCTCCTTTAGGGTATGAAACAACACTTTTAGGGGCTTATAAGCCCTTTTTTTATGGACATATGAGATTGGGGTTGCAGTGCCCAAATATGTCTACAACAGTTTCCCCCTAAAGCATGAGGTCGTAAATCTTCTGATGTTATGTGAAATGCTTTATCATGAGGATCTGAGGTTTTTCGAACTGAAAGGTGACCTGTAATAAGATACAATACAATACATTATCTTCATAATATTTTCATGATCTAGCTGAGGCGGGCATTCCCATGCTCATCTTTATAAATTCATTTTCATGTACGTATGACAGACAACCGTCTGTGTGACAGAATGATGATTTTGGTAGAGCCATCATCCTTTGGCTTGGATGATTATCTGTGCAGCTATGATGTACATTTGATGCCTTTATTTTCCTGAATATATCGCAGCTCAGATGGATGAAACTAGATCCGGGGTCTTAAAACTCGTTCAATCTTCACCCGAAGTACAATTCGATCCGTGTGAAAAGATGTTCTGAAGTTGATCATGGAAAGACATCGCCTAATTACCAGCCAATGACGTAAGTTGTTAACAGGCATGAGAGGAATCAACGATAACGATAATGACCCTCAAGGTACTGCAGTAAAATTCACGTGGTGTGAATATGGGACTTGACGTCGAACAACATGCAAAATATTTCAGTCAAAGGTCGTTGATGTAAACCTGTCACCCGAAGTGAGAAACTTGCCATTGAGGTATGCAAGCTTCAAAGTACCTAAAGGGTTGTTCCTAAGTCGACTTCTTGGATAATGAGCTGATGTCAACAAGAAGTGACCTGTTGTAGGAGGGCCTTAATGAATCCCACATCTACGACACGAAATGGAGCAAATGATTTTGTAGAGGTGAAAATGATATGATGATACAAGGTTTAGGGTGGCAGTCATGAAAGAATGAAGCGTGAAGGTATTGCAGTGGATGAGACATAAGCTGGGTTGGTGAATTCTCTGAGCGACTTCTCTTTAGCATATCGATGACATTGAAATGGATTAGTAGAATTAAACCAAAAAATGGATGGTATGGAGGATCAATGGTGATATGACCGGTGAACGGAATAACCCAACCCGACTCAATCATGGTGATGGAGTGAAAGTGTCATGTTCAAGAGCGACCTGCTACCAATAAAGTTTCTTCAAGTTTTCTTCCCAATTTTTTCCCAGTCATTTCTAACCAATACATTTTTATTTTTTTCAAGCTCGAGGAGGATAAAATATTCTTGTTCTATAATTTTCCCTTTGGGAAAACCCGTCGCTATGTTTTAATGAGCCTAGCGACAGTGAAACTTGCTCTTGTCTGCATGGACAAGTTTGTCACTATTGTTTAAACAAGTTTAACGACAAAGAAAACTTGATCCTTTTCAATTTTAGAGAGTCTAAAAAGAGATGGCAAGGAAACTCCAGTAATCTTTTTTCGTAATATAATCCCTTAAGTCTGAAAAAGTATAAAATAATACGAAAGGAATGACTTTTTCGATAGTTTTAACGAGCCGAACAAGACAAGCACTTGATCTTTTTGTGTAATGATCCCTTAGGTCCAAAAAGATTAAAATATAGAGGAGGGATGGCACTTCCAATCACTTTAATGAGCTGGAGAGGCCAATTGCTCGGCAATATTTTCATATTTTACGAGTCGGATGAAAAGAGCTTGAAGGAGACTTGTTTTTTGAGGAATGAGTGATGTTTTCATATAGCAATTGGTTTCAGGTAAGGTTTGGAAATTTTCAATCACAACAGTGTAAAGAAGGTGGCTAATAGAATCACTCGTCGCAGTTGTTCCCCAAAAAGGGGTAAACGATCAAATGGAGGTGTATGATCGGCTAAAAAAGAGTGGAGGTGATGGTAAGAACACGACCAAGGTCCAAAAGTTGATAATAATGTGATTGCAATGGTTATTACCGAAGGTGGGTTCATTTTTTAATGATCTTAAACTCTGGTGGAACATATGCTCATTGCTAGGTTTATTTTTTAACAAGCTTGAACTTCGCTTAAAACTGCTCGTGCTAGTCATATAATAAGGATGTCTCATTAGTAGGTTCATTTTTTAGGGAGCTTGCCCCATTCACAACTTTGCTCTAGAGCCTTTCATCATGCAAGATAGGAGCGACCAACCTATGAGTCTAAAGGGTTAAGGGCCTACAAAATAAGAAAATAAATGGTCACTTTTCACTTGCATGCAAAAAGTTTTGCATGTCCCTAGGTATAAAGTAGAGTTTCCAGGTCACCATATGGAAGTTTCTTGCACTAGCAAGATTGTTCCATCCACATCACAGACAAAACACTCCTTAGCAATGTCCATCGAACTAGACAAAGGTGAATGGTGTGTCACTTCCACTCACATAACTTTGACGAGGGAATCTTATTCCAGTCCAATCCCATTTTCCTAAACGGACAGGTGTGTCAGACTAGTCATATATCCTCTGCGGAAACCTACCCTATACCTAATGTTTTGCTGCTGAAGTAGACTAGGGCGCATGCCCCCTAGGTTTCAGTCACCATCATCGAATCACTCACGCTCATCAGGTGAATGGACTGCAGATTGATGAGACATTCCTTGTGAAAAAAGACCAGTTAGGGATGGAACTTGACTAATAGCTATGTGTGAACCGGGGAATGAAAGCTAGTCTACGAGCTAGACCACTCTGCCTTCATGTGGAAAACACATCACTCGAAAGAGTGAGGAAACAATAGCTCCCATGCTATAAATGTAGTCACGCCCAAGGAGTAGATTGTAATCTAATGGTCCTTGGACTACCATCACGTTCAGATAAATGGTTTTCCTTCTCAAAGTTATAGGCAAATTTGGAAGGATCCCTAATGGTCGACTGGTTCCTTTGTTGAAGCCTGTCAGATTTTGAATCTCAGGCAGAAGTGATGGTGAACCAAGCGCTTTCCAAGAAGTTTAGGAAAGGATACTCATAGAAGTCCCTTCATCTATGATAGTACCAACCATGATCATTCTGTAAGCTTGTACTATGATTCAAAATGGTACATTAGATAGTAGGCGGGGTCTACCTAGTAGATTCGAATCAAAGGAAATGATTAGATTGCTTGGAGGTGGACCGAATAAATGGATGGGTACATCTCTGACAAACTTCCTTCCTGCAGTAAAGGAACAGGTAGATTGACCCCATGTTCATTGGATTCTGTTTGACGAAAATAATTTGAACGATGTCATTCTCATTCTCTTTGGTGACTGTATCATCTGAAGGTAGACCTTCTGAAGACAAGACTGGGTCAACTGCCATCTCAACCTATTGAATTTGGTTTAGTGTGGACTTAGAGGGTTTATCTTCAATGATAGATGATTCGACTGACCACAAAGGTGTGTTAGTCGGATTTTCAACTAGTGATGGAATCGGAAAGAGTTTCTTGTATCTAGGAGGAAGCCGTAGTGGTGAAGCAAGATGATTATCCAAGACTCTTTTAGCTTTGTCTAGGAAGGGACAATGGTGGATGGCATGATCGCCTTCACACAATCTACAAGGAATTTTAGATCTTTATTTTTGTCTATTGACTTTGTTTTCACTAGTTGACGGTGTACTTTCAACATGATCGTCAGAGATTGAGGACACTAGATTGTGCAAGCGGGGAGGCCAGTCCCTTAAGATCCATGGGATGCAAGGAAAATCTCAATGATAGTGATCTCCCTTGCAAATGACACATGGAGATTTAGGTTTGGATGGTGTAGTGTGTGGATTTTCACTGGACGATGCATGGTTGCCCCCTTTTGCCATTGGCTTCTTTTTCTTCTTCTCCTTCCCTTTCTTTTTCTTCTCAGTTAATTGGTTTTTAGTTTTACTAGCTTCACCAAGCGAAGAGGAAGCAGGAGAGGGAGAAACAAATGAAGTAGAAGGTTGGAGGGTAATTCTAGTATCATCTGGTTGCTTATTTGATTGTTCAAGAATTACGGTGCTTTGAACGACAGAGGTCAAGAAGATCCATACTGGCAAGCTAACTGTCAGTCCTGGAAGGGACAATGTGGCCATATGAGGTGCACCAACATCTCCCCGAGAGGAGAAAGGACTAGGATTTCCCCCAAGGGGAAATCCTTGGTTGGTGGACTCCATTTTCTCAACCTAAGATCAACAAGGGAAAAGTGATGTTATTCCGATTAAAATAAATTTTATGACACTTTGACACAACTTTCTTTTTCAATTTTTAAGAGTCGAGAAAAAGCTAAAGATGACTCCAGTTGCCTTCAATTTTTAATGAGCCTGAAGTGACAAGTGCTCAGATGGACCTTTTCTTTTAAGGAGTCTGAAAAGGAATGAAAGTGACTACTTTGGAAATCTAGACAGAGGGATTACCAAACCAATCACAAAACTGCAGAATACTTTTTATGGTAAGGCAGTCAATCTTCCTGAATGTTGTGTTCAGTGCATTGTGATCGATAGGGCCGCAAACACAGCTTCCTAAGGATAAAGGATATAGCCTATTGTGGTCTCCCAATATATACTGGATGGTACGTGGGAGCACAAGTCCATACTGGTACTTGTCATCTCAAAGAGAAGGAATCACCCAACCTATGATGAAAGCGATAGTTACCAGACTTTACGATGCCAGAATACATCTCTAGCCTAGACTTCTAGATGTTGTGCGTTAGGTTCCAAAGCGTCTTTATGTTGATTGAAATTTATTTTATAGTTGATCTTTCTTAAGAACTTTGACTAGCTCGTTCTCCCTCATACGAGCTCAGATTGACAAACCGTTCACACTACCGTGATCAGAATGACGAGATCTATTCTTTGGTCCTAGTTCAAAACCATTCTGATCACTTTGATTTTCGAGCTTCCATAAGCCATCTTTGTCCTGTGTGGGTCTCTGGAGCCACCTAGATCAATCCTCCCCACTGAGGAGCTTCTGCTCCTCCAAAAGCATGAAAATTAATCTGCAACTTCTTTGTACCTTGTCTACATCACAAGCGTCCTAAAAGGTCTCACTTCCATCTCCTTCACCTTTGTTCTTTGGAGCCTTAAGCGATGAGCCAACACTTGCAACCTCTACAACTTGTATTACATTGTTTTGAAAATTACATGCTTGATTGACATGACCTACTAATGACCCAAGCATCCCATTCTCTACCACAAGTTTATAACACATACTCAGTGGTCAAGTTTACATCAATATGGATGCAATACCCCAGCTGCGAAAACAAGGCCAACATATCATTATTTCTCCAACAAGTGATAGAAAACACATCATCACTGAAACACATGATTTACAAAGTTAAGGCCAAACACTATTTTCCTTGACAAGTGATGGAAACATGACATCGCTTTCACAAGTCATCATGTAACTCAAAATAAGACCAGACATCATTGTTGCTAAACAAGTGATGGAAAACACATCATCAATTTTACATTTTAAAATGCAACAAATGATTTACAAAAGCACAACCATGAAATGTTAACCTATCTAGAAACCATTTTTCACTTATCAAGGTAAATGGGTCACCTCCTTGTGGCACATTTGATGGTCAAACAACTGCTTCACCTGGTTCATGCACCGACACTTTGTCTTTAAGGCGTTGTTTTGGATGGAGCCTCCAACAAGTGGCTCTTTCATGACCACTTCTGTCGCAATGACTCCAAAACATCTTCTTCCTCCAAATCTGCTTAACATGTTTCTTTACCTATTACTAAGAGGGTCTTTCATGCCTCATCCTTTTTCGTGCTGCCATTCTTTTCCAACACATAGAAAATGTATGGTTATGTAATCCACAAAAGGTACATGTTTTTTGATGCCATGTTTTACGTTCATCATTAACAACATAATTATAATCGAAATGAACATTCGAATGTTGAGAGTGGTTATACATTCCCTTGTTGTCTCTGATGTCATTATGGTGATGAGAGTTTGCCTCAGCTCTTTCCTTGCCATGGAAACTTCCATGGGATGATGGAGATGTGTTCCCATCATTCTCTTTCCTTGACAATTTCGACAATGTCTCAGAAGAATCTGACACCTTTGAGCATTCTCCTTTGGTGTATCTCAAGCCTACAAATTGAGGTATCTGCACAACCTCCAATGGTTGAGTTATGATTTGGTTATTAACACCAAGTTCTTTTTCCTCCTCATGCCTCATCCTGGTAAGGAGCCTCATGTTTGTCCCTATAATTGGGATCTCCACAACTCCAACAAAAATCATACTATGTGAAGACAAAACTGAAAGGAAATCAACATCTTTTACCTCCTTTATCGATTTGGAAAGAACTGATGAGGTCTTCTCATTATCTATTGTTGGTGGTTCGCTTGTTGTCTCGGTGCATTCCCCAACTTCCTTTCTTACATACCCAAGTCCTACCTGCTAGGGTAATTATTCTACTTTGATGGGGTTGACAATGCCTTGGCCATTAATGCCCAAGCCTTGTCCTTCATAAGCCATTCTCTCCAATAGTGTTAAAATTTTCAACTAGGGCCAAACTCCATGTGGGTTAGCTTATTTATGGAAGCTGATATTTTTATTCGATCCCGCTCGTCGAGAGGTGTAGGATTGATCTAAAGATCATCCGATTCCGATAAGTATTTATGGAGATATGAATTTATTTTGATTCTGGATTTATTATCAAGCCGAACAACATCTTATATAGGCTCAGAAGCCCAACTGACGTGTCTATTCAACCTCTACATTTTTAGTATAAATAAGAGAGGACTTGGAGTCATTAAAGGACACACTCTTTAGGTGATCTCCTCTCCACATCTTGGGTTTTTGGAGAAGGAGAGATACTAAAGAGTATGATGCCCTAGCTACCATACGATGCCCTAATCTGTTAGTAATGGGAAACAACTATACGCACAAAAATGTGATTCCCTAGATGTAGTTATACACAGTCATGAAAAGGAACCGTTGTCAACGCATGGAGCCATAGTTAGAGGAGATCTGGCCGCAGTAATGGAGCAGCCCTAAAACGCAGTCAAGGGAGACATTGATACGTTGTCCTAGAAGCCTTCATATGTTGCCTGTAGCAACCTAAATGCAGACCTGTTCACACAGTCAATGGAGGAAGAAGCCGTAGTCATGTCAAGGAGATGTGGCCATAGTTAAAAGGATACTTGTAGCTACCAAGCCAATACGCAGTGTGAAGGTTTACGCATACCTATACGCTATCATAAATAAGTTCTAATCACTGTACAGAATATTCCTAATCTAAGGCTGTCATGAAACAAGGGTTTGAATATTGTACAGCCTAACGTTGTCATGGTGAGGACCTATGCAACCGCTATACATGAGAATATATACGCAGCAACAGGTATAGGTCTGAGGATCAAGTTGCTGTCATAATATTGGATTGTTGTAGGTGATAGCATGGAAATAGAAGGATAGTTTAAGATGTGTCTGCTGGAAGGTATCTGGAACTATAGCCTAGCTGCTTTGCTAGGCTGCAAGCCATAGCAAGCAGCTAAGGCTGATCTACTTATTGCTACATAAATAAGGCTGCATGATAGAAGATGCAGCATAATGGGCAACATGATAGATGAAATCATGGGCAACATGATGAATGGGTAGCATGATGCAAGAGATCATGGGCAGCATGATGCAAGAGATCATGGGAAGCATGATGAATGGGTAGCATGAAGAAAGAGATCATGGGCAGCATGATAGATGAGATCATGGGGAGCATGATGAATGGGAAACATGATAGATGAGATCATGGGCAGCATGATGCATGGACAACATAATGTATGGGCAGCATAGTAATCATGAGCAGCATGATGGTGCTACACGGTAAGGTGCAGCAAATGGATGAGACATAGCACTATGATAGGTGAAGAAGTCACCTTAGAGAATTAGTTGAAGCAATATGTCTTCAACTGATCTTTGTAGATATCAAAATTAAAAGTGTTGAATTCTATTGTAAATGTACTATCTCTCTCACTTTCTCTATTGAACTTTGAAGAGCATAAAAGAAGAATTGGTCAAGGTTTTCCCCAAATTGTGGGGTTTGTCCCTGGCTAGAGCCACATCTTGTGTCCTCTGGTCTTGGCTTGTCTCATGCGATTTATATTTATGTTCTATCTACAGTTTACTTTAATGCTGATGTGATTGATAACTATGAAAATTTAATAAATTTCTCTAGCATAGAACATACCTAAAATTAACATGGAATCAAGGTTGAGGTGAAGACAATGCCCAAGCAAGAGTGAAAGAGCAATCACCGAAGACAGTTGGGAAAAGACAAAAGGATCAATGAGTTCCTCATAATTCACCCAGGGTGAAGTCAAAGCAGAGAATGTTATCAGAATGGCACAGTGGAAGGTATTGATGGCCTACCTAAAGATCACTTCATTGGGAAGTTCGGATCTAAGGGTGGAAGGAAAGACAGATGCCTTGGTTACAATAAGTTTGGTCATTATGCAAAGGACTGTCTGAATGGCAGAGACACTTCTCTTGATGAAGATAAAAAATTCATTCCAAGGTTAAGGGAATGATAGGTAATACAGTTCATCAAGGAGAAATGGTCGACTCTTCAAAGAAAGCAAGGAAACCTAGGCACTTCGTCGGATAGATAATCATGGGATTATACTTGGAGACGATGCCACCTATCCTGGAAAGGATGTTGGGAATGTTATCCCTCAACTAAATTAGGATATCTCGATTCATTTATAAAATCTCTCTTATGTACCTGATCACAAGAAGAACCTGGTGTCCATTTCAACAATGGAAGTCAAAGGTTATAGGGTGGCACTCATCGATGGAAAGGTACGTGTTTGAAAATAGATTTTTCAAATATGTTTTTGAGTTCAGGGTTGTATCAAGTTGCAAGAAGTCCAATGGGGACCATGTCCATTAACACAACACTGGAGGTCTGTAATTCAGATGGTGACAGGAATGTCTGAATTCAAAAAGAGCATGAAGGTACATGTCTGAAATGTACCGAAGGAAAATCTTATGAGGGGGACCATTCCCCTCATGCAACAGTTCCACAAGTTTGGAACAACCCGAGGAGTCTGAGATTCATGATCAAGAATCTCATGTATATAGATGGAAGAAAGCCCTCTATGGCTTGAAGCAAAACACCTCGAGCATAGTATGAGAGGATTGATAGTTGTGTAATGAAGCTCAGATTCACTAGGAGTGAAATCGATCCAAACCATCTGAAGGTTGTGGATGATAGAACTCTCATACTGGAACCTATGTCTGACAAGTGCAAACCCTCTCATTTGTAGAAGACAAAGGGAGTTGGATTCCGAATGTGGAAAGATAAACTACAAGCCCGTGACTACCTTGAGGATCTTAACTTTCAAGAAGTTATATGGTAGTGATGTCAGACCAGAATTGGAAATGCCTCTGAGTTTCATAAACTCATTCACATTGATGTTCTTGAAGAACCTTCATCCAGACATATGTGTTGCAGTTAGCATGGTGAGCTCATATTTGGTTGAGCTTCACTGGATTGGTGCCTAGAATCTTCTAATATATCTTGAGGGCACAATCTCTCATGGATTGAGATACACTACCGAAAAATTTCAAATGCTGAGTGGGCAAGCAGTGTGAAGGATCAATAGAACACTTGTCAGTGTGGTTCTCCTTGGGATTTGCTTTGATATCCTGGATGAGCAGGAAGCAGAAGTTGGTGGCTTTGAGCACCGCCGAGGCAGAGCATATTGTTGCTAGCATGACTACATGAGAGGCAGTCTGGTTACAAAAGCTCTTCAGTGAGTTGTTTGGATACTACTATGTAGTAGGATGATTAATTCTCTTGTGAGGTCTGGATGATGTGTTCTCCATGGCAATTATGTAGCAGGATGATTAGTTCTCCTGTGAGGTCTGGATGATGTGTTCTCCATGGCGATTATGTAGCAGGATGATTATCTCTCCCGTGAGGCCTGGATGATGTTTTCTCCATGGCGATTGTGTAGCAGGATCATAAGTTCTCCTGCGAGGACAAGATTGGTTAAGTTCTCCTATCGAGGCATCCTACCCATGTAGTCTAGGACTCATGGGAAGTACATCTCATCTGATCAATGAGTAGGGAAATGAGGATACAGGCCATAGTAGTACCGATGGATGCATCGTTGTATCTATCGTACTCCCTATGCTAGGATGACCTTCATTGATCCGGGATCAATGATACTAGTCTGGGACCAATGGTAGGAGTTGTACCCTTATGACACTAACTTTGGGTCGGTTGAGGACTGGTCTGAGACCAGTGGTACACACTCTAAGACTAACTTTGATTCAGTGGAGGATGGTATGATACATCCTCATGACCTTCATTGATCTAATGATATTGGTTTAGGACCAGTGGTAGGAGTTGTACCTAATATGACACTGACTTCCAGTTGGTTGAGGACTGGTTTAGGGCTAGTGGTACACACTTTGAGACTAACTTTGAGTTAGTGGAGGATGGTATGATACATCCTCGTGACCTTCATTGATCTGGGATCAATGGTACTAGTTTGAGACCAATTGTAGGAGTTGTAACTACTATGATGCTGACTTCAGATCGGTTGAGACTGGTCTAGAACCAGTGGTACATACTCTGAGACTAACTTCGAGTCAGTGGAGGATTGGTCTGGGACCAGTAAGAGTAGTACATACTATGACACCGACTTCAGGTTAGTTGAGACTGGTCTAGGACCAGTGGTATGCACTCTGAGACTGACTTCGGGTCAGTGGAGAATGGTATGAGACATTCTCAATCAATTCTTCATAGTTTAGTAGAGCTAAGTTGAGCACAGCAGAGCCAACAGAGCTCAGCAGAGCTAGGCAGAATAGTGCAAGGCACTGATGGCAAAGATAGTGCAACCAGACATATGGATCAATGGATGGAGTTATCCCTAGTTGAGAGTGAGTGTTAAAATTGGCAACTAGGGCCAAACTCTGTGTGGGTCAGCTTATTTATGGAAACTAATATATTTATCGGATCCCTCTCGTTGAGAGGTGTAGGATTGATCTGAGGATCATCTGATTTCAATAAGTATTTATGGAGATATGAATTTATTTTATTATGGATTTCTTATCAAGCCAACCAGCATCTTATGTAGGCTCAAAATCCCAACCAACGTGTCTATTCAACCTCTACGGTTTTAGTATAAATAAGAGAGGACTTGGAGTCATTAGAGGACACACTCTTTAGGTGATCTCCTCTCCACATCCTGGGTTTTTGGAGAAGGAGAGATACTAAAGAGCATGATGCCCTAGCTACCATACGATGCCCTAATCCCTAGCAATGGGAAGAAACTATATGCACAAGAATATGATGCCCTAGATGCAGTTATACGCAGTCATGAAAAGGAACCGTTGTCAAGGCATGGAGCCACACTTAGAGGAGATCTAGCAGAAGTAATGGAGTAGCCCTAAAACACAATCAAGGGAGACATTGATACGCTGTCCTAGAAGCCTTCATACGTTGCCTATAGCAGCCTAAACACAAACCTGTTCATGCAGTCAATGGAGGAAGAAGAAGCTGCAGTCATGTCAAGGAGATTTGGCCGTAGTTAAAAGGAGACCTGTATCTGCCAAGCCAATACGCAGTGTGAAGGTTTATGCAAACCTATACATTGTCATAAATAAGTACTAATCACTGTACAGAATAGTCCTAATCTAAGGTTATCATGAAACAAGGGTTTGAATATTGTGCAACCTAACATTGTCATCGTGAGGACCTATGGAACCACTATACATGAGAATATACGAAGCAACAAGTATAGGTCTGAGGATCAAGCTGTTATTATAATATTGGATTGTTGTAGGTGACAACATGGAAATAGAAGGATAGTTTAATATGGGTCTGCTGGAAGGTATCTGGAACTATAGCCTAGCTGCTTTGCTAGGCTGCAAGCCATAGCAAGTAGCTAAGGCTGCAAGCCGTAGCAAGCAGCTAAGGCTGATCTACTTATTGCTACATAAATAAGGCTACATGATAGAAGATGCAGCATAATGGGAAACATGATAGATGAAATCATGGGCAGCATGATGAATGGGTAGCATGATGCGAGAGATCATGGGCAGCATGATAGATGAGATCATGGGCAACATGATGCATGGATAGCATGATGTATGGGCATCATAGTAATCATGAGCAGCATGATGGTGCTACATGGTAAGGTGTAGCAAATTGATGAGATGCAGCACTATGATAGGTGAAGAAGTCACCTTGGAGAATCAGTTGAAGCAGTATGTCTTCAACTAATCTCTGTAGATATAAAAATTCAAAGTGTTGACTTCTATTGTAAATGTACTATCTCTCTCACTTTCTCTGCTAAACTTTAATGAACAAAAAAGAAGAATTGATCAAGGGTTTCCCCACATTGTGGGGTTTGTCCCTGGCTAGTGCCACATCTTGTCTCCTCTTGTCTTTGCTTGTCTTTTGTGATTTATATTTATGTTCCATGTGCAGTTTACTTTAATGCTGATGTGATTGCTAACTATAAAAATTTAAATAAATTGCTCTAACATAGAACATACCTAAAATTAACAAATAGTTTGGAGCCAATTCCTGTGGTATCATTTTCAAAAATATAGAAATCGTCATCAAGACACATGCATGAATTTAGAGAATTATTTTTTACCTCACATGGGTCACGCTGTAGCTTTTCCAAGGCCTCGTCCTTTGCTTGTAGCTGTCGTAGCAAACTATGTTTTTCCTCTTTCTCTTCAAGTACACACTTCTTCAATTCAACATTCTCTGTTTGAAGATTATGTTTTTGTGCTTCAGCTCTTCTAGGGCCTCTTCTGTGGCTTGCAACTGAAGTTGTGATCGCTCCTTTTACTCTATCTCTTTCTGTAGAGTTTCATACATTATTTCCACCCTTTTGGAAATTTTGAGCATGGTCTTGTACATCACTTTTTCATCCTCTGTCATTGCACGTTCCATTGTTCACATTTGCAATTCACATCCACGCAAATACCACTCTGATACCACTTGATCCAGGTCCAGGTGGGACAAAGGACCCTTCCAAGACATTTTACATTCATGGTGTGTTAAATTACATTTTTAAAAGAACATAAATGAATACATATGCATGTTGTAAAGAAGAGGAACATGAAATTCATCAACACATGAAAACATAAGTCGTTGATAACGGAGTTCGTCCAGGAGGGACTACGTCTCCGGGCCCTGGTGTCAATATGGTGTAATTCGTTGCATTAAGTGTTGTCAATCGTGATGATGTGTGTAAGAGGTGATGTTGCTATCATATAAGGAAATTTCCCTCACGCAGGAGTGGCTCCAAGAGATGTTCCGCTATAGGAACTCTCAGTCAAAAGGACTCCTATCAGTATGACACAAACTCATGCATGATGATCAAGAGCATCCCACCAGCATGAAATAAGAGGGATCTCAATGAAAACATGCATGATGACAACATGAGTATCCCATCAACATACAACAAAGGGATCTCAAAACACATCATGATGAATCATGACAACAAGTACATCACACGGATGATTCTGCATCACATAAAGAAAGAATCATGAAAATGAGTAAGAAACAAGATCCTACATCATGCATCAAACAGGGATCTATGCAGCACAATGCATAGCAAAAGAAGTACATGAATACACTGCATATAACTCACGTCTAAGGGGCATCTGAAGAAGTGGATGTCAAACTGCTGAAGTTGTTCGGACCATCGATCTCACGACATCGAATCGCATGGAAATGACTGCTCGCACATGAATGCTGACACCTACACTTCACTCAGAAAATTGGCCAAAAAATAGAATGAGCGAATGGAAAATCTGAACACACCATCATATTTGTGGCATCGAATAGTGCAAAATAGACTATCAAATTTTTGAATTATGAGAAAGTGGAAATCTTGGGCTTAAGGAATCTTTTAGATTCCCCCTAGATTCCTCAAAGATTCCCTCCTCTAGGTCCTTTGCAAATAGGCTGCTCAAATCATGAAACTTCCTGCACCATCAAGTTCGTGTCATCAAGAGGTGTAAGATCGACATAAAGTTTGTCCAATTTGGACACTGCAAAAATTTCACCCTCCTGGAAATTTTGCTCAGTCATGGTTCCACCTACATAAAAATTAATTAAAATTAACTCTGCCTTGTTTTCCCGCCCGCTCCTAGTTCCTCCATCTGCCTAGGCACACTAGTGAAATGAAGGCTTATATAAATTTTTAAGGTGAAGTTTACAAGAATGTTGTTTGGCACATTGGTAATTATAACAAGTTGTTGAGGAGGGGTCAAGGGATCAAATCCCACTCCTCCCCTTTTAACCATAATATATAACAAGATTTATTTTTGGGAGGCGCGCTAAATGGTTGAGGTATTGTATTAACCATGGCACGTTTGAATTTAGTACGTTGGTGGTGTGACATGGGGCCATCTCACGGTGGCGGGCCAACCCACGTGGCTGGCGCGGGCTTGATACCCCCAACCTCCCATTACTATCATTATGGTTTGTTATAAAGGGTGGGGGCATGGGTTGGGTCCACTTGTGGTGGCTTGTAGACTACCCAAAAACATGGTTATATATATAACATATGCGGTGGGAGTTGGAGGGTTTGGCGGGGTGACGGCTGCCAACCCCCAATTTTAATATTAAATCCTAGTTTATGGTTGTAGTTGGTTTTGGTGGCCAACCGGGGTCATGACCTATCGGCCAAGTATAATTTGGTATTTTTGGTTGGGGGGGTGGTGGGGATGGTGGCCTGCCACCTCATAATTTTTTTTTTTTTTAATAATAAGGTATTTTTTTTAATTTGTCTAATAGAAGGGTTATTAGACAAATTAAAGAGGCAACAATTTTTCCCTCTTTCGAGAGCTAGGTTTCATGCCTCGAGGTCAGTCAAATTGTAGGACACTTAAACCTGGCCCACAGTGCAACTTTGACTAGAATTTTGACTAGATCGTTCTCCCTCATACAAGATCGGATTGACGAATTGTTCACACCGCTGTGATCAAGACGATGAGATCTACGCTCTAGTCCTAGTTCGAAACCGTTTTGATCACTTTGATTTTCGAGCTTCCATAAGCCTTCTTTGTCCTGTGTGTGTCTCTGGAGCCACCTGGATCAAGCAGGTCCTAAATACAACCCATTGATAGAACCTCCTTGGAGTGACAACGAGGGAGCGGTACAAGCCTCACCGCAAGGCATTGTACAATTGATAAAGCAGAGTTTTCCTTGAATACCTCATCCGCCCACACCACCGCCACGTTCACCTCCATAACATACACCTTCACCCACACCACCACCACCTCTGCCATTGTTCAATATGTCGAATACCATGAAGTTTCCCATTTTCAAGGGCTTGGGAAGTGAGGACCCAGATCAGTTTTGGTTCGTTGTGAAGGTTGTATGGACGGCACAGAATATTATAAATGATCATATAAAGAAGGCGCGGTTGGTTACTACTCTACAAGATCGTGCATTTACATGGTACATTAAGTACTACATCGATAACCCATTGGCATCGTTAGCGGACACTCAGACTACTCTGAATAAGGAATTCAGTAGGCCCAAGTCTGAATCACAATCAATCGTTGGATTCAAGGAAATCATGATGAGGCCTGGTGAAACACCTTGGGAGTAGGATCTGAGAGTGAAGTGCCAAGCTAACATGAATCTCACATATAGTCAGCACAACAAATGGTTCATAGCCTCGCTCCTACACCACCTAAGGGTTTCTTTATCGTAGCAAAATATAGGGACCCAAGCGGAAGCATTGGAGATTGCGATGAGATTACATGAAACACCTATTCAGGATGTTGCTTTAGGAGTTTAGTAGATCCAAGTGGAGTTGCAGAACTTCAGCTTGCAGTTGCAGAGCTTGAAGAAGGAAAAGTTTCTTAGCTGGAGGTACACGAAGAATTTTGCTGCCTAATTTGTAAACGCCATGGGCATGACAAAGATCACTTCCCTGTCTTCACGAATTATATTATAGGGGGAGGGCCAATGCCCCTCAGGTAGAAGGCCGTTGTGGGACCAACTACAGGACCCACACTATGGTGCACTATCTGTTGGTTAGTTGGAAAGCATGTAATGGACAATTGACACTTGCTGCAAAAATTTGTATAGACGCCACAATAGTTATTCTGCAATTTCTATAAATCGATGGGCCACGATGAGTGTAACTGCCATAGCTATGAATTGATGATGGAAAGAACTCCCACGTATCGAATGTCAAAAAAGCTCGACCACTGGTTCAAGGCACTGGGGGAGTGCGTGGAAGATATCAGGGGCATGGACGAGGCCGAGGAGGAGGAGGACCTAGTAGAGGTCGAGGACAAGTTATTTTCTATAATTGCGGAGTATCAGGACACTACACATGGGAGTGTACGAGCCAGACACACCCATCATGCCGATATCATACTCAGTTTGACCACGCGATAGAAGAATTCCCTATATTTATATCTAAGATGTAGGAGAAAAAAGTGTAGCCTCAGCAACCTACCCAGAATTTATATATGATGAGGGTTGAGCCTCACGAGGAGGATCCCAATGTGAATATTGTGCTATGAAGCATAATGATGATTGGTGATGATAAAGGAAAGCAACCTGAAGGAAGTGAGTGGGTTCGCAAGGCTCCAGAAAAGGAAGTCAGGTTTGATCTGGAGCGCACAAAGGAAATGTTCATGGAAGTAAAGAAAAGCTTTGCTAAGGCCTCTACCTCAAGAAGTCATGACAAGCTATCTGAAGATGACCCCTCCATGCTTACCACTTTATTGGAGACTTGTATGAAGTTTTTGCGTGACAACAAGGCTATGAAAGGGCTACAAGAACTGATAAATAAGTGTGCCAGTAAGGAAGGTGCTCTTGAAGGACATCACACAGTCAGAAAGGTAGGAAAACACAAGACAAGAACAAGGCACGAGATGAGGTTTACCGTGCAAATAGGAGAATATGAGATGGACCAAGTTACTTTAGATCTGGGGTCGAATGCAAACGTTCTACATAAACAGACGTGGGAAAGAATGGGGAAACTCGCACTACAATGGTCTCCAATTCAATTGAGAATGGCAAATCAACAGAAGATTATCCCTATGGGGAGATTGCATGGAGTGACCGTAGATATATAAGGTGCAAGCGCGCTAGCCAATTTCGAAGTGATCGAGATTGTTGATGAATGAAATCCATACCCCACACTCCTGGGAATTGATTGGGTTATCGAAATGAATGGGGTTATCAATTTGAAGAAGCAAACTATGTCATTTGAAAGGAAATCGCTCAGCTTAGTAGTACCATTGGACCTAACAGAAGGACCGTGTTATACTAAACTAGTCCATGACTATGAGGAAGTTGATGATGATTTGGAATAGATCTATAAAATAATAGCACAAGGCCAAGATTGGGTTAATCTGACAACCGATGGACAAATCACATGGGACCACGAAAGCTCTTGTACCTCAGATGGGACGACGAATTGGAGCACTGGCAGAATAGGTTGCACGAAGTATCTACGCTACGTTGTAATATTATGACTAGATCATTGCATTGTGTGTCATCAGAGGTAAGAAATTTACCTTATTATGATGGTTTGACTAATGTAGATAAATTTTTGGATGCATTTGAAAGGGAAATACCAGAGAAGCATCACTTCCAAGCATTGGATTTGGCATTGTGCACTACGCCTGCACGGTGGTGGGGTACACATAAAGACAGTTTTGATGAATGGCATGAGTACATAAGAATGATGAGATTGTGGTCCAATCACCTGAAAGTTTGGCTAACTCAAAAATACAATGGAAGAAATGATCCGTGCGATCATTTAGCAAAATGGACTAAGGTCTATGAAACAGAGCCACAACCAGAGTGGGTGAATAATTTTTGTCACACTTTGGACATCATTCCTATGAATTGGTACCTGAAAACAGAGCTCTACCATGGTATCGTAGAGTGGGACATCTTAAGAGAAGGATTTTTTATGACCTTTAGATTTGAGGATGGGTTCAAAAGCATGGACGAAGTGTTGTAGGAGGTTAAGGCAACAATCTTTAGAATACCGTAGGATATTTTAGAATTGATTCAACCAGATTGGAGCACCCAACTGCGCCATGCACTAGAGTGCTATAATGTGATCGCTGAAGAAGATGATGAGAATCCAAGGAATATTAACATCCTAGAGGCCAAAGGCCACCATGAAGTTGAGGGATCACAGATAGAGAATATAGACATCACCGCACCATTGAAGACTAGACAAGTGAACACTGGCACATAGGCAGAGCCGAAATTTGTGAAGATTGGAGATTATTGGGACAATGCCACAATAGATAAGGTCGTTGAGTTGCTCCGCTAGTATAAATATTTGTTCCCTACAAAATTTTCAAACCTGAAAGGTATCATAAGAGACTTGGATGTAATGAAAATAATTTTGAAATTGAACGTGAAGCCCACTAAGCAAAGGCCATATCGCCTTAATCCCAAATACAAGGAAAAGGTCCACTTGGAGTTGGACAAGATGCTTACAGTGGGTATTATTGAAACAATGGAGGAATTTGATTAGGTGAGTCCAATGGTAGTTCAAGAAAAGAAGCAGAATGATTAAATAAGGATATGTGTAGATCTAAGGAAGCTTAATGATGCTTGCATTTATGATCATTTTCCAACACCGTTCACAAATGAAGTTTTGGATAATGTTGGAGGGTAGGAGGCCTACTCATTCACTGATGGGTTCTATGGATACCATCAAATTAAGATCGCGCCAGAAGGTAGGAGTAAAACCACCTTCATGATGGAATGGGGTTGTTTCTAGTATAGAGTGATGCCTTTTGGACTTAAGAATGCGTCGGTGATCTTCTCGCACGTAGTCATTGCGGCTTTTAAAGAATTCATTCACAAGTTCTTGGAGGAATATTTTAATGATTGGACAGTTTTTGGGCTAGTAAAGCACCATGTATCCAATTTGCGCTTGATTTCAGATACATGTCAAAGGTATCAAATTGCGCTAAACCTAAAGAAAAGCTTGTTTTGCGTCCCTTTTAGAATCTTTTTGGGTCTTGTGGTGTGCAAACAAGGATTAATAGTCGACTCTACTAAGATCATTGTCATAATTCATTTGGAGGTGCCAAGAAGTGTTAAACCATTGCGCGGAACACTGGGCCACACTAGGTACTATCAGAAGTTCATCAAAAGTTAGGCTTAGATTACAGCACCTATGGAAAAGCTACTGAAGAAGGATGTTACATTCTGTTGGGATGAAGAATGCCAGTGCAACCTGGATGTACTAAAGGAGAACATGGTCACCATGCTAATCCTAGTCTTCCCAAATTGGAAGAAGAAATTTCATTTGCATGTGGATGCCTCGCATATTGCGCTAGGATAGGTGCTGACACAGACCAGCGAAGGAGAGATGGATCACCCTATAGCATTTGCAAGTAGGAAGCTGTCAAAAGTAGAAAATAACTATTCAACGATAGAGCGCGAAGGGTTGGCTATGGTGTACGCGCTCCATAAATTTAGACATTACCTACTAGGCGAACATTTCAAGATGTACATAGACCATTCTGCATTAAAATATCTAGTTAATAAGCCTATGTTGGGGGGGGAAATATGCAGATGGTTGTTGTTGTTTCAAGAATATGATTTTGAGGTAATTGTGAAGCCAAGGAAATTGAATGCAGGGCCAGACCATCTGTCACGCATTGATACACGAGAGGAGCCTACTAATTTGGAGGAAGGGTTATTTGACACACAACTCTTCGCAATGCGCATAGCGAATAATCACTTTGTGGATATTATCCCTTTCTTGACCACAGGAATGGATGCAAAAGGATACACTAGTCAGCAGAAAAAAGAACTAGTAGTGTGCACAACAAATTTTTCTGTAATTGCAAGCCATTTATATAAAATGGGATCGGACGAGATATTTTGACATTATGTGCCTAATTTTGAATGAAACAGTATCCTCGTTGAATCTCATGGAGGAGCTGCGGGAGGGAATTATACAGGAAAAGCAACAGTGCATAAGATGTTGCACTCTAAGTTGTGGTGGCCGACGTTGCATAAGGATTCTAAAGCTTATTACAGGGCATACGATGCATGTCAGAGGATGGGCAAGCCATCGTAGAGGGATGAGTTGCCTTTGGATCCATAGATGT
The DNA here is from genome assembly GCA_000404065.3 of Pinus taeda. NCBI lineage: Eukaryota > Viridiplantae > Streptophyta > Pinopsida > Pinales > Pinaceae > Pinus > Pinus taeda. The sequence continues at coordinate 53,531 of APFE030202591.1, forward strand.
CATGGCAACCATTTGAGAAATGGGCAATTGATTTTGTAGGATCGATTCAGCCTCCAAGCAAGAAAACTGGTGCGTGGTATATCATCACCGTGACCAAATATTTGCCCAGATGGGCAGAGGCACAACATGTGAAAGACTATACAGGGGCAGCGAAAGTGAAATTTCTATTTTAATATGTGTTGACCAGGTTTGGTTGCCCAAAGGTACTAATGAGTGACAGCGATACACATTTTCTCAATGAAATGATCAACGCGCTGACAAAAGAGTTCCAGGTTTATCATCAGAAGAGTACACCATATCATCCTTAGGCCAATGGAATGATTGAGGCTTTTAATAAGATATTGGAGAATGCGTTGATAAAGGTTTGCAATTCGCAATGGAATGATTGGGATGTACGCATACCAGCAGTATTATGGGCTTACAGAAATATTAGTAAAAAGCTTACTAGTCAGTAACCTTTTAGGTTGTTCTATGGCATGGAAGTTGTCATGCCCATGGAGTATATCATGGCCAGTCTACGCATTGTGGGTTTCACAAGAATGGTTGACCGGGGAGCCTTAACAGAAAGGCTCGTGCAACTAATGGAGCTCGAGGAATATATATTTTTGCCTAGATTCCATCAGCAGGTTCAAAAGGGAATTGAAAAATATTGGCACAATCGGCACATCAAACTGCGCACCTTCAAGGTAAATGATTTGGTTTTATTATATGACAGTAAGTTTGATAAGTTTCTAGGAAAGTTTCAGATGCACTGGATGGGGCCATATGTTATCAAAGAGATTACAGATGGTGGAGCATTTCAACTCGCAAGGTTGAATGGAGAACCATTTCCAGGAAGGGTACATGGAAGCCGATTCAAGCCATAGACCGAGGATGACCCAATGACTACATGATGGTAGCACAGTCTTAGCACTCCACGAATCTGTAAGGAGGCACGGGACTATAAACTACACTACCTGGTTTATAGAGCTATGTGAAAGAAGGGTTGCGCGAAAAAGGGTGATGTCATGCTACCAGAAGAGGCGTGAAGGGAGCTATGCGATGGAGGGGGAGACCGCACAACACAACTAGAGAGTGACCGTTACAGTCATTTTTCATGATTTGATAGTCAGGAGACGGTTAAGAGGAGCGAGGGGGGGGGGGGGGCCGACATTTAAGGCTGAATTTAAGAGTGAAATCTTTGGAAATTTGCCTCCAAATCAGAATTTATGGACAGATTTTGGGAGGAACAGTCAAATTTGAATTTGAATTCACCTATAAATTACGCACATCCATATAGTGAAAAACACACTACATCCTTAGAATTTATGTGTTGAGTTGTCGATTGTTTATGAATCCTCAAGTTTTCGTTGATTTGGTCACTAGTCCTGTATTCGATAAGTTACCTGAGGGTACCTAGCAGTTTATTCTTAGCACAATTTCTAGACCAAGAGAGACTGATAGTACTGGAGGAGTTGTCACGTCTGAGAGAGTTGCTCCAGAGGTAATGAGCAGGGAGGCTCGAGTTGTTATTCCTATGGCATCGAGGTCACCTAGGCCGAAGCCTACACCAGTGAGAGAAGTGCCCAAACCCAAGAAGCACAAACAAAAGAAGTCCATGCCGATGCGCGAGTCACCAAGGAAGCATGCTGCTACACAGGCCCAAAAGAAAGACAAACTGTTAGCAAAGGATAAGGGGAAAGTGGTGGATTTAGAGGCCAAAGAGGGTGCGGAGGATATAGACACCGAGTGGGTGGATCCTATATCCAAGTTGCCGGATTATATCCCTCCGCGCAATGGAAAGGTAAAAATCACCAAAGATCTAGATGCAGAGAAGTTCTCGATCCACACACCCCTGTTGTCAGAGAGCATTACATTTGAAGGTCTACTCTTGGCATAGATTCCACATTTAAAATTGGAGGACTGGGATTTGACAGACCATGAGAGGTTCCCCCACTTGGCGACAAAAAATTACATGAAAAGGGTATTTTACAAGAAGTCAGGTGTCATCGCGTTGGAGCCTATGGAGTGGATTCACGGAGTGAATCAGTTAGGGTTTCTAAACCTGTTATGGGTGCCCCACTACCACCACCCCAACATCAACCTCATAGTGATCAAGAAGTTGTTGACCCTGGTTCATGCCGATTGTTTGTGGCTAAGTGCGTTAATCCCTATTATAGATATGTTGATCCATCGAATCATGTTGTTGCCACACTCAGGGTTGAATCTGACCAAGGTGTTTGGTGGAAATACGATCAAGCGTGACCTTGCTAAAAAGATGAAGGAAAAATTCAAAATAATAAAGAAGCCGCACGAGTACTCGATCACCTCTATCACCGACCCTGCGATGAAGATTTCCACGTAGATCCTTGCAGTCAAAGTCATGATAAAATGTCACACGGACGAGGTTTTGGTTCCATGGATTTCTTTGGCTGCCCAGTGAGCAGAGGGCATGTAGTTCAACTGGTCGTGCTACCATTGTAGCGAGTTCCTAGCAAACTATCTCGAGGCATAGGATGAGAGTAAAACATTCCACTACGCATGGTTGTTACTCTCCATCATATTAGTAATTTGGGATCTGCCAGAGGACAATCACTTTCCTCCTATGGATAAGGGATTTCCAGAGGTTGCCCAGTTTGCATCCCTTTGGGCCACAAAATTGTTATGTGGGTCATAGAGACCAAAGTGTTCTAGGTTTTGATTGAGGCCAGTCTACGCATGGCCATTAACTAGAAGCTGCAGTTGTCTCCGACGGTGTTTGAACAACTCTCGGAGTATGAAAAGTTCAAATAAGTATTCCACCATGTATACATCATGACACGAAAGGATCTGTAACAAAAATGGTTTGACCTGCTGTACTTGGCCATGGATGACATCATCTAGGAAACAACTAAGCACTGGCCGATAAATTGGCACTCTCCATCTGATTTGGCTGCAACCACCAGCAAGTCCACAGAAAAGAAAAAGAAGGAAGCGGCCAAGAAGAAGGTCCAGAAGTTGGCCAAGAAGCATAGAAAAGAGGCCAAGGAGAAGGCCTAGGTGGAAGCAGAGTGCGTTGTGAAGCAGCAGGCCGAACAGGAAGAGCGCAACTCTGAGCGGAGTGGTAAGTCCCCTTCGCCCCAAACAAAGGAGGAGGAGAAGTCAGAGTAGGGCGACGGTGTTCAGGAGGAGCAGAGCACTCCCTTTTGGATCAAGAGGTACATGGAATAATGAAAGGAAGGGTCGCAAAAGAAATAAAAAGCGACAAATATATCGTTGGATCCCATCACTTTGATAGAGAGCAACCTAGACGAAATAGGCGACAAGGTGCATGATACCAAGACAAAATTGTTCCACCAGTTCGAACAGTAGAACCAGCAAGTGCTAAGTACCATCCAGAAGGATCTGCGTGAGCTGCAGATTCATAAGAGTAGAATCCAGGTAGGTGCAGGGCATATCAGTGATGCATCAACAAGTTTGGCACCGGGGACCACTCAAGTAGCAGAGATGGTTAGATCACTGGATCTTAGGGTAGTTGTGCTACTATATGGATCCTTGAGCGTAGAGGTGGCTAATGACTAGGTCGTCGTGAGTTCTCTAAAGAATATTGGCCTCAACCTAGCCACGCTCCCTAATGAGTACATTCACATGCTACACGCAGGTGTGACAACGAAGTTCAGAGCTCAGGAATAGTGCGCATTAAGCCTCAGAAGTCAATATAGAGTGAACAATGAACATAGTTTCACTGAGAAGTTAGAGGCATTGTAGGCCAAGGAGAAAATTTAGGCGCAGAGCACCCAACTGGATGCTGCAGTGGCAAAACCATGCAGAACATTGTCAGAACTGCATATACCGGAGGACGCATCGTTGGAGGCAAAATCAGAAAACTTGCTACGGGTGTGCATGACGCCAAGTCTGAGGTGGCTAGAGTCAAATTTGCGCTGAAGTGGAAGATAACAGAACTGGAGCTCAAGTCACAACCTTCAACCCTGCCAGAGGTAAGGGAACAACAAGAAGATGTTGTAAAGGATGGAGACGCGACTGTGGATTCCATAGTGGTGGACTACACTATGTTGTTTGAGAATGCTATGGAGGTATTCACAACCCTGCAAGAAGATCCCACCCTATAGGTCTTAAATATAGAAGTCTATGAGCTCCAGCAGTAATATGATGAAGTAAGGGTGACGATGCGCACCGTTGCTATAACACAATGCCTTTCCAAGCTGCAGAAGGCAAAGAAACAACTTACATAGGTAGAAGCAGCACAGAAGAAATAGGTCATTCTTAATGCCAGATTGGGGCCCTAGTTGGATGAGGCCTACATCATCTCCACCAATATTTAGGAGAAATTGGCGAACTTGCAGAGTAAGCAGCAGAAAATCAAGCAGGACAGTGCAAGACCAACCAAAAAGTGGCTGCTGGAACAGATCAAGCAGGCAGCCACATAGAGTGTGGCTAAGGTAGAAGTTGCACAAGTGGAGTTGGGTGATATTCACAGTAAGATATCTGCACCAGCTGAGTGACTCAGAGGCAAGCCACAATCTTTGTGTTGGGGGCCTGTTGGGATGGGGTCCCCTGGGTCAATTTTGGGGCAAAAAACCCAAGTTTTGATGTATAAAATATAAAGTCTCCGCAAATTGTGGTCGCGAAGCATGTAAATAGTTAAAGAGTCATTAAGAGTTTTACCCTTCTTTATGTAAGTTACGTTCTCTTTTTGAGGATCTACCCATGGTCCGCGGACCATGGGACTGTATAAATAGAGGTGTCTTAGGATGTCTAAGAAAAGAGAAAAGAAAAAGAGAAGATGAAGACAATTGTAATGGGTCAGTAAAAGGAAGATCGTAGAAGCCTTAGAGTAGAAGGAAGGCTCTGCAGCTGTGTGCGCAGAGGCCTAGATTAGAGTCTACAACTAAGTGTGTGGACCCCTACAGCTGAGTGCACAGGGAATTTTTGAGTCTGTAAGCTTAACCAAATATTAATAAAGAAGATTGTTGCATAAATACTTGTGTTTATCTCTTTACTTCTGTTTTATATGAATGCGCTTTATGTTGTGATGGGTTTATGAAATAATGATGTATTGATGTGTGATTTTACACAATTTATATTATTATATGAACACAATTGATGTTAACTCTTTACACGAAGATTATCTTGTTGTATGTTAAAGTTATCGAACACTAGGCTGATCTGAGTAATTGTTGGGTTAAGAGGAACCTTTGATGCCCGTAAGTAGTTGATTAGCCTGTTCAAGGTCCGCGAAATCCAGTCGTAGACCTTTGCAGAGGTCTAGAGGCTGATTCAAGTAAGTTATATCGATAGGCCTTTAAGGCTTATCGATCTGCACGAAGACATATTTGGGGCATAGAACGACATCACACTGATCTTTGGGTGTGGAAACTTGGTTCCAACATCCCCCCATACTACTTCAAGTGATACTTCAGTCTGCGCTCCGTGGATTGATGCTGAAAGGGCCAGTAGTGTAGGAATTTGTTTGGCGCAACTAACTCTGAACCTGGTTCAGGACCCACTAAGCCAACACCATGTTTGGATAATCTAGCCATTGTGTCTTTGGAAGTATCTGGGAGCCTATATTTAAAACATTAAAAAACTCAATTTGATGTTGCAATGATGATAAAGCATCATAATAAAATCATTAAAAGTGCCTCATACCTCCTTGATCTAGGTGGAGTCTTCCCTACTTTTCAAAGTTCCTTCTCATGTGCATCTGCATGAGTTCTCCCCACTCCATCTCTGAAATCGATGGAATGTGCTCATGTGACATGTACCTTTCCAATTGAGACCTATACTAGTCCCACAAATATTTTAAATGTAGGCTTGTCTTTGAGGTAACTACAAATTTGTTGAAGGTACCCTCACTGAGAAGGCAAACCATCCTTTTAATAAGTTCATATTTTAACTTGGAACTTTGGGATTTCTAGTTTGTGTGATTGGTTGGCCCAAATATTTGCAAGGTTATGTCATAAAAATGCCTATAAAATACATCATTTCCTTCCAAACAATATCATCACTAGTTTAAAATAATCGTAGACTATACGTTAATTTCATTTAGGTTGTACTTAATATTTAAAACACTTCTTAAATACCTAGATGTTTCTCTATTTTCATGGGGACATTTTCAATCATCTACAAAAACCGTGATCAATAGTGATCCCATGTTAGTAACATGGGAAGATCCAGGAAATCTCACTTCAAATTATGCAATCGGATCATGCTTTGCATCCACAACATCATGTCTAGGTCCTAAAGTACATTGTTTAGGGAGTGAAAATATTGTTGTGGGTGGTTGAGCAGGTGTACCGGTCTTAATGACTAATGACTCACTCACAAGTGGAGAATCGACGTTTCTACCAACACCGACCCCCATAGTCGTAGCATGAGGATATTACTCCACCAAAAACTCATGTAAAATAAAGAGTTTTTTATAAAGGATGAGATAACTAAATCATAAGAAAATAAATTGGATAGTCAAATGAGTTGTTCACCCCATACCGATGAACTTGTTGCAGTAAGGTTTTGATTTTTTCTTTTATCTCATATGTTTGAGGCTCAATCAGAACTAAATAATTAAGTTTATTGTTTGCTTTGATTTGAAGATTCTTTATTGTTTGGATTGGATCGAGAAACATAGAAATTGCTTCATTAGTAACCTCTTTGTCATGAGCATCTGTGCATTGCTCTAAGAATTGTGCCTTCCTCTTATAACCCTGTTTATCAAATAAGTATAATTTGCAATTCCTCCACAATTAATAATCATCATATCAATAAGAATACTGCTACTGATATATGTATAAATTTATAAAAACTTCACGTTATATCATGGCCAATATAAAAGGTTCTAAATTTATAAAACATTCATCATCTTGGAAGGCTCTTGCAAGAGGCATTATGATAGGATCAATATGTATTCCATATTGTATAGAAAGAATAATATGAAAAGGATGAAGGAATGCATTTGATCAAGTTGGTCATATGCATAGTGAATCTTTCATTTAGTTATAAGATGCCTAAAAGTATGAATTTTGACTTACTCTATAATGGATAAAATCCTACTTGTATATATATCTTGTGGTTATATTATTTTATGTACAACTAAATTGATATTTACCTACTGGAGGTTGGTGTCCTTTGACCTTCATCAACCTGACGCAATATTTTAACCATGATGTATTAAAATGTTTCCTCAACTTACAAGATTCCTAACAATATATTGTAGTAAATGACAATCATAACATACAATAGATATTTCTTAGAAGTTTTGTAAAATTGAATACATACCGCCCCCATAATAGAAATATTTGTATTTATTCTATTCAAATTGTAATCAATGAGCAACTCGTTCCCTGCAACTATTGATTTAATGGCACATACGAATACATGATTTCCTTCATGTCCCTCGAATCTACAATTAGGTTGCAAATTTGTGGTGATGGGCCATGTAGTATCTATAAAGCCTGCAATATTTTCTATTGTTTTTTGCCTTCCATAAATATACATAGTTGTGCCTTTATTTTCATTATTATCTTTTAGTTGTATATAGTTTGAGGCCACTCCATATATTCACATAATTTTGGTATATTGGACTATCCATGCTCAATCATTGTAGTTGTAACAAGATCTGGCATACTCCATCAATTTAGTTAATCCTCCGTAATATGTCTTTATGCCATCGATGGAAAATATCCCCAAACCATGTAATGACGATGGGGTAATGTGGTATATAATTTCATTGACAGAAAAAATAGTTTTTATTTCAGGAATATCCTTGGGTGCCCATTGTCACTAGATCTTTGTACCTCAAGGGCACCTCAATGTCATATATTCTCTCATTATCATAAGAACATGACCCCCCTTTAGCGAGATAAATTTTCATGTGTATATGGAATTTTCTTCTAATATTTTCACCTCTAGTTGATCTTTGCTTGCTAGACAACGTAGAAAATGTTTGGTCAATTTCTTCTATCCTACCTAAACTTATGTCACTCGATGAAGATAGATATGACAAATACCTGTCTGGTTTAACGTCCTATAACACTTCATCAAATGAGAGAAATTGTTAGTGAGTTTCATAAGGGATGTTGAGAAATGTCTTGACAAAACCACAAGAACATTATTATAGTGAAAGTGACTTATTTTCATTTAAAATATTCAAGTAATATTTAAAAACTTGAGAACTTGAGAACCTATTCATCCTAACCAATGAACTCACTTGATAACTTGAGAACTCAACATAATGTGATATCATTTAATCTTCCATTACAAAACTTACCCATATACTTTGATATGTTGAAGAATGTAACTAGTTTCGGTCTTCATAATTTTGATTTGACTTATCTCATGATGTAATTCTTATGTATATATCAAACGAAGAAAGAAAATGAATTTTGTGAAGCATGGGTTTCATGCTCAAGTCACTTTTTCTTTAGGTCAAGCATCTATTGAATTCTCCTAGGATTTTTGATGAGTCAAGAGTCCTTGTCATATTGTAAAAGACCCTTTCCGGGATTTGTATCAAGGAAAGAAAAAATATTTTGAAATTAGAAATGTCTAGAAGGCTCCCAAGACCAAGTCGGATAGCCAAGTAAAAATCAGCCTAAAGAGGGCTAATGGAGCCTTTTAGAAAGGATATATAAGGATGGATCTTTGACTTATTCATAGGAACATCAATATTTCAAAAATTTTTAATTTGTCTTCTAATGTTCACATGTGCAAATACCATAGGGTTTCTAGGGCTTCCTCTGGTTCAAAATTGCAAGAGGTATTGCAGGTTTCCTTGGTGAGCATGAAAGGCTATAAGAGCCATCATCTTGAAGAGACCTTGTTTTCAATGCACTTAGAGGACTGAGATTGCATGAAACATATATCATGAACCACAGTTCTCTTGTTGACATCATGTATCAAATCAAACTTTGTCCCAAACTTAGTGAGAAACTCAAAATGAAAACATAATTGGTGTTTCTCCTACGGCTTACTTGAATCAACATGCTCATGTATGTTGGGAAATGTAACTAGTTTTAGTCTTCCTAATTTTCATTTTTCTTTTGTCATGATGTAATTATTATATATTGATCAAAAGAATAAAGGCAATTTTATAAAGCATTGGTTTCATGCTTGATTCTTTGGTCAATATGTTAGGCATCCAATTCATTCCTATAGGATTTTCTTGAGTCAAAAGGTAATTGTCATTATGTAAAGACCCATTTAGGCACTTGTACCAAAGAAACAAAATAATTTTATATTTGGAAAAATGTTTATAGTGCTCCCAAGAATAGGTCTGTTAGCTAGTTGAAGATGGCCTCACATTGGGCTTAAAGAGACCTTGGAAGGCTATAAAGTAGATATTCAACCTCATTTTAGAGACATCACACATGCACTTCATTTCAAAGGAAGTTTGTGAATAAGAAGAAATGTCAAGTACAAAAGAAGGAGAGATGAGCTTAGTTGAGGAGCAATCTGCCTTAGAATACATTGAAGGTTTTTAACATGTGAAGTTCCTACTGAAAGTCGTAACTAGTATTGGTATTCAGAGTTGTATTTGGATCATGACATGATGTATTTATTATGTAATTATAAAAAGAAAAAGAAAATTATTGTAAAAGAAAATTTATTTATTAATTTTGAAAATGCAACAAGAAAATACCGATTTAATTTTCCCTTGAATTAAATTAGGAATAAAATTGTAATTCCACATCACATTTCAATTTATGTGAGTTAACTAAGTTAACTTGACTTAGTTGGCTCAGTTAATTCGAGTTGAAGGTATAACTAGAATCGTGTAGAGTGTCTCCTACATTATAGGAGCCCGGGTTGAGTTTATTTTGAATTGTAATTAATTAATTCAGTTTAACAAAGTTAAATTCCATTAAACTAGTTCCAACTGATGGAGGAACTAGTAGGAGTTTAGACAGTGGGGTACTGCTTCATCTGTTCAACCAGTTAATTGATGATTCACTTATAAATAACTCATGCATGTCATATTTCAAAGTTACCCAGTTGATATTGGAGTTCAAGGGCAACATGCTATGAGTTGTATAATCATCCAAATTGTACAAGTGGTGGTTGTAGTCATAGGAAGGCCTATGAGTATTACGCAATTCCAATTGAGGAATTTCCATAATTAATAGGGGATAATTCCCAAGGAAACAACGCAAGGAAATAGGGACTTGGGAAAGCAGAAAATTGGTTAAGTATTGGCCTAGGATTGACTGGAAAGCAGTGAGACAGATAGAGATAGTGCAGAGGTTTCTCGAGCTTGAGCAAAACATTGTTATCTTCTCATATTTTTCTAACTAATGAAATATACATATAGAAGGGGTTTTTAGCAACAAGCTTTCACCTTAGATAAATATCTAAGAATATGTGATTGAATCTTATCACATGTTTTGTGATTTCTTGATCAATTAATATTATCTTATGTTTTGTGATTTCTCGATCGATTAAATGTTTCCACAAATGAGTAGAGTAGATTCAAGTATTTTGTTTTAGAAAATTACATAGGAATTTTGAATCTATAAGTAATTTATACATGGTATCAAAGAATAAATAACTCTAGAAGAGAAGAATACGAGTTTGTATTTGCAGGTGAAATTGAATTTGCATGATCATTCTTCATGGCTAGCAAGATGTCATTCAACAGATTGAGACTTGAATATGCCCTTGAGGGTAGTTCAAATTATATTGCTTGGAAGTAAAATATGGAGGCAGTGTTGAAAGACAACGGGCTAAAGGAATTCATAGATAATGATATTCCTAAGCCTCCAACAACATATGTTGAAGATCTAGCAGAGTGGAAAATATGTGTTGCAAAGGTGAGGAAGATCATACTAGAAGGAGTTCGAGATCATATTGTCTCAAACCTCCATGGGGAGGATACACCATATGCAATATGACAAGACTTGATCAACTTGTTTCAGAATAGTAGTGACCACAAGAACCTAGAACTGAAGGACAAGCTTTGGAAGATCAATATGGAGAAGGGTGACCCAATACCTCATTACTTGAGTACATTCACCCAATGTCGGGATGAGCTTGGGAGCATTGGTATTACAGTTGTTCAAGATGATCTAGTGAGCCTAAAACTTTTACGCCTTCCCAAGAGCTAGCACAACTACCAGGATTTGGTAAATGGGAGGGAGCATCTACTAAAGTGGGAGAATTTTTTGTTTGACTTGGTGAAAAAAGAGATAAGGCGGAGCATTAGAGATGGAACCTCATCTAAGCATGATGAGGAGGAGAATTGTGCCTTGGATGGAAACAAAAATAAAAATAAACAAAATAAATTCCAATCCAATGGAGATTCTAGTTAGGGTGCCAAGAAGGAGGACTTATCAAAGATTAAATATTTTCACTGTCATGAGCCAGGACACTATGCCACGAATTGTTCGCACAAAAAGGTCGAAAAGAAGCCCTCAAGAGGAGTGGTAGATGAAGCTCTAGCTTCACAATTTGAGTTGGATTTCACCCTCATGGCATGCATGGTCACATCGATGATGGGTAGCATGTGGTATCTAGATAGTAGAGCCTCCTTCCATATGACGGGAAACAAAGAATTTTGTAGTGACTTTGAGGAGAAGGACCTCCAGATGCACATCATGATGGGAGATGATGGAAGGTATAACGCGACTGACATCAATATTGTTACTTTTTAGAGGGATTGTAGTTCTCCTCTCACATTAAATGATGTCATGCATGTTCTGGCTTTAAAGAAGAATTTATTTTAAATTTCTATTTTGGAAGATTGTGGCTACGATATGATATTTAGCAAAGGAAAGGATTTCCTTCGTCACATAGCCACAAGACAAGTGAAGCAGTCCAAGTTTCAAGTGAAGAACCTCTACAAATTGCATGTATAAGATTGTCAAGCATTGAGCACAAAAGCAGAGAAGGTGTAGAGTTGAGACATCGGTGAATTGTGGCATAGAATATTGGGCCACTTGCACCATGGATCCTTGAAGACCATGCAAAAATATTCTACAAGACTACTTAAGGGTACACTAGAGCATCAAGATACATGCAAAGGGTGTACATTGGGGAAGTACAGCAAAGCCACCTTTCATGATAAGGACAGTTGAGTGCAAGAAATCTTTGAAAGAGTTCACTCAAATGTGTGTGGACCATTCTCGAAAGCCTCCATGGATAAGCATAGGTATTATGTGATATTTCTATATGATTTCTCATGTAAGTGCTAGATTTTCTTCATGCAAAAGAAAGATTAGACATTCTCTAAATTTTGTGAATTTAAAGCACTTGTTGAGAAAGACACTCACAGGAAAGTGAAGGCTCTCAGGAGCGTTAATGATGGAGAATATGTGTCGAATGAGTTCAAGAACTTTTGTGCATCATAACGCACTCGAAGGGAGTTAATAACACCCCATAACCCATAGCATAATGGGGTGGCTGAAAGGAAGAATATGAGTATTATGGGAGTTGCACGGGTGATATTTTACATGATCATGGCATGTCGTTGCACTTGTGGGTTGAAGCATCCAACAGAGTTGTATATGTGCAAAACAAGGGTCCTCATCGGATTCTCGGGATGAGTACACCAGAAGAATATTTTTCAGGGAAGAAACTAGATGTGTCTCACTTCAAGATATTTGGTTCATAACTCTATTTCATTGTTATCAAGGATGCCAAGAAAATCTAGAGTTGACAGCTGAGTTGGGCATATTTACGAGGTACACTAACACAAATCAAAACTATAGGGTGTACCTTCCATCTCACAGGATGAGATGTTGTTTGCAGAGATGTGAAGTTTGATGAAGATAAGGCCATGAGATGTTCCCTTGAGATGGAGATTCAGTTACATGCAGATGATGAGATTTTGGCTCCAAAGGAAGAACCTCAGGATGATGTAGAGAAACCACATGTAGAGGAGTAGAGAGTGGAATCACCCATTCATTTAGAGGCATCCATAGATGGAAGGAAACGCACTAGAGAAGATGACAAATTGATGCTTGATTCTAAATACAATCTAGGAGCACCCACATCATAGTGTAGGCAGTGGAGGTCACTATATCTATACACTGGCTACATGGCTCTAAAGAGTGAGAGTGTATATTCTGAGCCATCCTCATTCACGGAAGAAGTGCAACAACCAATGTGGTTTGATGCCATGGTAGAGGAGTATGACTCCATTATCATGAAAAGTGTTTGGGAAGTGGTCACAAGGCCAGAGAACAAGTCAGTGGTAGATTCCAAGTGGATCTACAAGGTGAAGCGAGAATCATATGGGAGTGTCAAGAAACACAAGGCTTTTTTTGTGGCCAAGGGATTCTCTAAGGTGGAGGGAATTAATTATGAGGAGACCTTTGCTCCAATAGCAAGGTACTCTTCAATCAGATCTATACTAGCATTTTCAACGTAGATGGGATGGAAGATACATCAAATGGATGTGAAGACAACCTTCCTCAACAGAGTGATTGAGGAAGAGGTGTTCATTGAGCAGCTTGAAGGATTTTAGACCTTCAATAGGGAGTCACATGTGTGCAGACTCAAGTAAGCATTTTATAGATTGAAACAAGCACCTCGTGCTTGGTACATCAAGATCGATCATTATTTCACCAGGTTGGGCTTCACCAAAAGTGAAGAAGATGCAAACCTTTACCATATTTTAGTTGAAGGTAAATTATTGATTATAGTATTATATGTCAATGATTTAATTCTAACAGGTGATGAGAAGTTGGTCAAGTTTTGCAAAGAGAATATTGCAGAGAATTCAAGATGAAGAACCTGGGGGCTCATGCATTATTTCATTGGTATGGAAGAATGGGAAGGAGATGGGAATTTTTTTGTCTCCAGGGAAAGTATGCCAATAAGATAATGAATAATTTCCACATGGAGAGCATCAAACCCATGGAGACTCCTCTAGTAGTAAATTGAGGGAAGATTCTACTTCAGGTGAAGTAGTGGAGGTTACTATTTACAGACAACTTGTGGATTCACTTATGTATTTAGTGAATAAGCGATCAGACATGTGTTTTTCATTTAACCAGCTTAGTCAAGCAATGGTAAAGCCAACCAAACACTATTGGAAGGCAGCTAAATATGTGTTGAGATACCTCAGAGGCACCATTCATGTTGGTCTTTGGTATAGACGGATAAACAGAGTGAAGCTTCAAGGCTTCACAGATGTAGATTGGGCAGGGTGTCCATCAGACAGGAAGAGAAAATCAGGGGGAATATCCAGTATTTGGGTCAACAATAATTTCTTGGTACAACGGGAAGCAGAGATTAGTTGCACTCAGTTTGGCAGAAGCAGAGTACATGGATCCTAGTCAAGCAACTTGTGAGGCTATTTGGAAGAGGAAGATCCTGGTTTGGTTATTTGGTTAGCAGATGGATCCTACACTAATTTATTATGACAATCATAGTTGTATCAAACTCTCTAAGAATATAGTTTTTGATGATCGGTCCAAGCATATCAACATCTGGTATCGCCATCTACGATATTGTATGCAGAGAATAATCATGTTGTTGGAGTACATTCCTACATAGGAATAGGATACAAACATCTTAGCTAAGGCACTGTCAAGAGGCAAATTAGAGTTCCATAGAAGCAGGATTGGGGTATCTGGTAATCCATTTCTTGTTGAGAGGGAGTGTAGAAAATGCAACAAGAAAATATTGTTTTAATTTTCCCTTGAATTAAATTATGAATAAAATTGTAATTCCACATCACAAGACAAATTGTATGAGTTAAATAAGTTAATTTGACTAAGGTGGCTTAGTTAATTCAAATTGAGGGTCTAACTAGAGTCATGTAGAGTGTCTCCTACATTATACAAGCCCTGGTTGATTTTATTTTGAGTTTTAATTAATTAATTTAGTTTAATTGAGTTAAAGTCAGTTAAACTAGTTCTAATTGACCAAGGAACTAGTAGGAGGTCAAACAACGGGGTGTTGCTTCATGTGTTCAACCGATTAACCGATGATTCACTCATAAATAACTCATGCATGTTAGACCTCAGACTTATCTAGTTGAGATTAGAGTTCAAGGGAAGTGTACTATTAGTTGTATAATCTCTTAGTGTGAGTCAGTTCAGCCTGTCACCAGTGATCAAATATGCTCTTACAAGGTGTTGTTAGGGTGTTAAGTCAAATTTTTGTCATTTCAGTGAATCTTCAAATAAAAATTTGGTCACTGATTGTTGATGTCTAGGTCATTCCTACTACCTTCACTTACTCATGGTCTTCATCACTCATCATGGTCATTGTCTTCTTTTAAGTATCATATCTTCATTTAAGTGTCTTGGGTCATGAAATGGTTAAATTCCTCTTTTTAGGTCATGTTCTAGGGTTTCACTTCATGTGTCATCATGATAGCATATGTCAAAACAAAATCATGTCCATCATGTGATTCAGTGGGTAAAGGGAGTTAGCAGCTTAGGGAAAGCAAAATAAAGGTAAAGGTAACGTTTTATTTCAAATAAGACAATGTTGCAGTACTCTACCTCGCCTCATCATTTCTCATAGGGACATGTTTGCTTCAAAATATTTTTATAACAAAATGGAGAAGACGTTTACAAAATTTAAAGAGGTTTTTGTCCACCATAGTCAAAGGAACAAAAAACTCCTTCAGTTTATGCACAGGTATTACGATTTGAGAGAAATTCCCAAACTACACTTGCAACGGGAGAGTTGTTACAATTCTGGAAAGCTTGAGTTCAATACTATTTCTCATGGATTTGAAGCAGGTTTTGGTAGTTCTTAAGGACTCTATTTTGTATTAGACATCATATGCTTTCCAATGGTACCTTCAGATCGTGATTTGGATTAGTGGAAGGCATCCAAAAGTGATATGCAACTTGGCATTGCGCTTTTGTGAGAGACACCCTGGGTTTTTGGAGTGGCCTTGGGAAGATCAATTTTTCACAAGTAAGTATAAGTCTTTTTCTCATATTTTTCCTTTTGCAAGATGAATGCAAATGCAATTTCTCTTCATCTAGGGTTTAGGTGAAATTTTCATGTTGCAAGCAGTAGTGTTACTGATGGTTTGGTTAGTTTTGATATTAAAAACATGTAATCTTCCACCTCACACCTTTGTACATGTTTAAAAAACCATTTTATTCACTAAATAACTTATCAATCATCAGATTGGCTCACCCTTACCTAAACCCTAACTCAAACCTAGAATTTTGAGCAGATTTCCTAGCAGCTTTATTTTTGAATTTCTCCTAGTCATTTATTTCCCTCATCTCCCTTCCCTAACTCCCTCATCTCATCATTTCCTTCATTGAGCAAGAAAATAGTCAGCTTAAGACTAAACAATTGATCATGGAGAAAGAGCAGTCCAAGATGCTACATCAAGGAGGCAAAGGTAAAGTAGTGTTGGATCTTGGTGAACATGATGAACAAGAAAAACAGGTTGAAAAGAAAAAGCCAAGGACAAAGGTTCTCAAAAGGCATTGAAGAAAGAAAAATAACAAAATCTAATGAATGCAAACTTGGACATTGAAGATAGAATTGTTTGTGAAATCAGTGAAGATAGGGAGTTTTGGCTTGAAAATATCAATTTCCACATTGAAAATCTCCTTAAAAATGTTAACAGGGATAACAAGTTGCAAAGGAAGATGGCCATCCATTATTACACAGGGAATCAAGCTAACAAGGTCAAAATTAAGCAGTTGAAGGCCAAACTCAAAGAAAACCCTAAAAAATAAAAATGAGAAAGAAAACTTAGAGATGCTTGCTGAGGCATCCATGAGAGCCTAATATACCTTATTTTTCATTTCTATACCAGTTTTTGGGTTTTTCTAAGCATTTTTGGTTTTTGGTGAATTTTGGTGCAAAACTCAAAAATTGAGCTAGTCACAGAAGAGCAGCACCTTATCACTGCGCTTTTTCCTCAAGGCTCCACATGACAAGTGGCTTACATTTTTGGAAAGTTAATGGCCTAATATCAAAACCCATTTCATAATATTTCTCAGAGATGGCTCAAATTTTGAGCAAAAGGGGGAAAAGTGGTCAAAATCAACTTTCTGGACCTCTTTTTAACAAACGTTGCGCTTCTAGAGTGACCTTGGGAAATTGGATTTTTGAAGGCCTTCCCATGGGTAATTTTCAAAAATTCAAGGTGTTCTGGAAACTAGACTTGAAAATATAGTTGATTGTTCCTTAAGATATTCATTTGGACCTCTAGAAGGCACCTTAAAGGGGGCTCAAATTTGCCACTATGCTTCTGCAATTTCCTGTGTTTTTTTATTTAAATTTTCACTATGTACATTTCCTAATTTTCAGTTTGACTTGGTCAAATTAAAAACTCTTGAGGTAATTGAACTTGGTTCAAGGTTAGATGATGTAATAATGAATAAATACACATGATAGGTTGTTTTTTATGTTTAATAGGCCTCATTAAGGAAGTATAATCCTAATCAAAATCTACAAGAAGTGTTTGTATTTGACCTTCTCACTCTCACCTGTTGGTTGAGAGAATCTTGCAATCAGTTCCACCACCTAGGAATCTGACTCCTAAAGGGTTAGAATTTTGTGGAGGAGGCTTAAATGTTATGATCTTTTCAGCTAATACAAGAACAATTGCAGTTATTTTTCAGGAACTCTAGTTCCGTGAGTCTATGGTGTTTGTTTAATATTTCTATCAGTTTCTAATGGCTAAATCATCTTTCTTCACATTCTTTGTATTATTTCTATGAATTACCTTGCAGTTAAATAGACAAGATTCTTGATTTGAAACTCTGTTTATGTGGTGTTCATAGTTGTGTTTATTTCTTCTTAAAGTTAATGAACTCATACTTACATATGCTCATTAGTCTCTTCAAAACTTTCTAATTTATACTACATTGACAATATTTCAAGTACACCATCACCTTCATATGCCTAGATCCTTTCTATATTTGTCTCTACATTCCTAAAACCTAGACCGAATCACTTGCTCTAAACCCTAGTCTAGCAAACCCTAAAATCTCAAATTCACAAACACGCAAACAAACATACATATCTAGCCTAAAAACTTTGTTCTTTAAAGATATCCATTCATAAAAAAATTGAGGGATCCCTCTTGGGCTCAGTAGAGCTAACTACTGAGCTGAAATTGGTTTGAGATTACCTCTTTCAATCTGCTCAGCCTAGGAAATTGTAGAGGATTTAGCAGTCCTAATGCAAAATAAAGATCGGAAAAATGATCAACCCATAGCATTTTTCAGTCGCATCATAAGAGATGTAGCACTAAGATACAACATCATTGAGAAGCAGTCCTTGGCTTTGGTAAAATCTCTCAAGGATTTTCGAGTTTATATTATGCATTCTCACACCATTGCTTATGTTCCTACAACAGTGGTGAAATAAATTCTTGTGCAAACAGATCCTAAAGGAAGAAGGGGAAAAGGGATTACAGCCATGTTGGAGTATGATTTGGAGATAAAGCCTAAAATTCTCATCAAGGGACAAGGTTTTGCTAAGCTTATGGCCAAATCTAATCTACATGCACTAGACATTAATTTGGTTGCATCACTTTTTGAAGAAGAAGAAGAAGACCCATACTTACAAGTTTCCCACATGTTCCTTTCCTCTCCATGGTATTGCGACATTGTCTATGTCTTGCAGCATTTAAACACTATCCTAGTCTCTTTCATCAAAGTCTGGTCAATATTGTAGTGCTTCATCAACTTGCAGAGAATAATATGACATGGGAATCTTTCTTAGAGACAGCTTTGAAATGACATGAATCCAATGTGGCAGATCAACATTCTAACATGCCAACACAGCAAATGGAGATTGGGTATTCAAGCAAATCATTGGAAATGCCTAAAGCACATAAACATGAGGTGACTAAGATGTACAAATGAGGAAATGAGAAAGGGGACAAGCCTTCTACATCAACAAAATAGGGACCACCATTGCAGGATAAGGACTTGGTTGAGCATGAGTTTGAAATCGAGAATCCTGTCTATTTAACTGCAAGGTAATTCATAGAAAGAAGACAAAGAATTTGAAGAAAGATGATTTAGCCATTAGAAAATAATAGAAATATGAAATAAACACCATAGACTCACAGAACTAGAGTTCCTAAAAAATAGTTGCAACTACTCTTGTATTAGCTGAAAAGATCATAACATCTAAGCATCCTCCACAAAAGTCCAACCCTTCTCACTGAATGAGAAATAGTACATATAGACTCAATTGAACCACTTCCCCACCTTCAGGAGTCAAATTCCTAGGTGGTAGAACTGATTGCAAGATTCTCTCAACCAACAGATGAGAGTGAGAAGGTCAAATACAAATACTTCTTGTAGACTTTGATTTGTATTATACTTCCTTAATGAGGCCTATTAAACATAAAAAACAACCTATCATGTGTATTTATTCATGCTTGCATCACCTAACCTCGAACCAAGTTCAATTACATCAAGAGTTTTTACTTTCACCAAGTCAAACTGAAAACTAGGAAATTTACATAGTGAAATTTTAAATAAAAAACACAGGAAATTGCAGAAGTGTCGTGCCAACTTTGAGCCCACTTTAAGGTGCCTTCCTAAGGTCCAAATGAATATATTAATTAATTTTCAACTATATTTCCAAGTCTAGTTTCCATAACACCTTTAATTTTTGAAAATGACCCATGGGAAGGCATTCAAAAATTCAATCTCCCAAGGTCTATCCAGAAGCGCAACGCCTATCAAAAAGAGGTCCAGAAAGCTTATTTTTGACCACTTTTTCCAATTTTCTCAAAATTTATGCCTCCTCTGGAAAATCTTAAGGAATAGGTTTTGAGAGGATGCCAAGGGCTTTTCAAAAATTCAAGCCATCCCTAATTTGAGTACCAAAGGAAAAAGTGCAGTGCCTTGCCGGCTAAATTTCTGCATAAGGCACTAAAATTTCCAAAATACTAAAAATGATCAAAATTTCTTCAAAATTGGTCAAGAGATGTGAAATGAGGCATATTAAGCCCTCGTAGATGCTTCAGAAAAATCCTCCAAGTTTCCTTTATCATTTTGGTCCTTAAGGGCTTCTTTGAGCTTGTTTTCAAGCTGCTTGACCTTGACATCATATCCTTAGCTTCATTTTCTACCAAACAATTCAGCAACACACCACCAGGATATTTCCAGTATAAAACACAATCAATAATACAATACTTTGAAGATTTCAACTTTAATGATCTAGCTTTACCTTTGGTAACTTCTGGTGGAGGATTTAAATGCTGCAAGACATAGACAATGTCAAAATACCATGGAGAGGAAATGAACATGTCGAACACCTATATGTATTGGTCTTCTTCTTCTTCTTCTTCTTCAAAAAGTGTTGCAATCAAATTAATTTCTAGTGCATGTAGATTAGATTCAGCCATAAGCTTAGCCAAACCTTGTCCCTTGATGAGCTTTGTAGGCTTTATCTCCAAATCATGCTCCAGCATGGCTGCAATCCATTTTCCCATTCTTCCTTCAGGATCTGTTTGCACAAGAATTTCTTTCACCGTTATTGTAGGAACATAAGCAATGGTGTGAGAATGCAGAATATAAACTCGAAAATCCTTGAGAGCTTTCACCAAAGCCAAGGCCTGCTTCTCAATGATGTTCTATCTTAGTGTTGCATCTCTTATGGTGTGACTGAAAAATATTATGGATTGCTCATTTTTCTGATCTTTCTTTTGCATATGGACTGTTGCTAATGTATGCTCAGAGGAAAATGAAAATATAATGAAATCTAAAGTATAATATGGACTAGTTAAAATAGGATCGATAGATAATAAAACTTTACCACATGAAATGATTTCTTAGCCTCTAAATACCACTTTAACTCACTGTCCTTCTTTAGCATGCCTGTCGTTTCTTTCAAATGTTCAGCTAGATTGGGGATGAATCTTCTCAAAAAAATAATTTTCCCATTAAAAGGCAGAAAATAATTACTGATGATGTTGTTGCCTTCAAGTCAAAAAGGATAGTGTAGTTTTGTGTTAAGTACCATAGTGTATTAGGACATTCCACTGCTTAACATCCACAAGGAAATGGTCTGGCCGAATCTTCCAACAAATATTTGATTAACAATATCAAGAAAGTTTTAGAAGTGAACAAGAAGAATTGGCATAAAAAGCTCATTAATGCCTTATGGGCAAATAGAGTCAGCACTAAGAAATCAATAGGTACGTCTCCTTTTCAGTTGGTGTATGGAATTGACACAGTGTTTCCTTCATCTCTTGTTGTCCCAGTCTTGAAAATTTTGTAGGAATTAGACAGTGAGACCAATGATATTCAAAGAAGGATAAATCAAATGATTCATCTAAAGTAGACTAGAGAGGAATTTCTTCAAAACACCTCTAAACTTCAGGAGAGGATTAAAAATATCTATGATCACAAGCCCAAGGAAGACAATTTAAATTTAGGATATGTGGTTCTTCGGTGGGATGCTAGAAAAGAAGAAAAAAGAAAACATGGCAAATTTGAAAACTTGTGGAAGGGACCGTACAAAATTTATGCTTTTAGAGGGAAGAATGCTTTCTTATTGGATGAAATGAATGGATAAGGTTACTTATGAGGAGTGATCAATGGTAGGCTTCTCAAGCACTATCGTGTTTGAAAAAGTTCTTAAATTCCATCACCATTGCATATACCAGTGTGTTTTTTATGTTCCAGTATCTAAGTGGCTAGCATAGGAGTTTCAAGTCCGAAGAGAAGGCCCTAAGGTTTCTTTGTTCAGCTGTTGTTTTTATTTTACTTTTGCAGTCCTATCATGTCAAAAAGTCAGTCAATTTTTGAGTCAAAATTTGGTTTCCTGCATGTTGACTCCACTTCCCAATGAATAAGGCTACTTGTTCTACAGTGTTCTTGACACCTCCAAGGAGCTGCCATCCCCAGCTGGAGCCAATGTTAGTGTCAGTCTTTTTTTACTGTCACCAGTGATCAAATATACTTTTACCAAGTCTGTCAAGGGCTCACAAAATCAAAATTTTACAATGTCACTAGGTTTACAGAGTAAAATTTGGTCACTGGATGTTGATGTCTATGTCATTGCTACTCCCTTCACTTACTCATGGTCTTCATCACTCATCATGGTCACTGTCTTCTTCGAGGTATCATATATTCATTTAAGTGTCTTGGGTCATGAAATGGTTAAATTCGTCATTTTAGGTCATGGTCTAGGGTTTCACTCCATGTGTAATGATGATACCATATGTCAAAAAAAAAAACATGTCCATCATGTGATTCAGTGGGTAAAGGGAGTTAGCAGGTTAGGGAAAGAAAAATAAAGGTAAAGGTAATGTTTTATTTCAAATAAGACAATGTTGCAGTACACTACCTCGCCTCATCATTTCTCATAGGGACATGTTTTCTTCAAAATATGTTTCTGGCCAAATGGAGATGAATTTTACAAAAGTGAAAGAGGTTTTTTTCCATTATAGTCCATGGAACAAAAACCTCCTTCAGTTTATGCACAGGTATTATGATTTGAGAGAAATTCCCAAACTACACTTGCAATGGGAGAGTCTCTGAACTTATCATGACATTTATTCTTGTGATTCGGGTAGAGTGAATTGTCTTGGCCTCATTAAAGACTTGGTAGTGTCCTTGGACCAAATTCCAGCCAAGAATGTGCTGATGGATGTAGTAGCTGCTAATATTCCTCCTATGTTTGGTATGTTTCTTTCAAGATCTTGGCGAGCAAAACTAAAAGGCACTCTATAGCTTGACTTTTCATATGCCACTATCCCAGTATTTGGGCAGCTCAGGAAACTTTATCGAGAAAAGAAGATGAAATTCATGATCAGTAGTAAGGAAAAACCAAGAAATAACCCTATACATGTTTTGCACACTGATCTTGATTCCTTCATTTTTTTTAGTGATATGAATTACGCTAATGATGAAAGTCAGCTTGTAGAAATTTCAGAAGTTTTGAAGGTTATAAGCAACATGCAGAAAGTTATCGTAGCTGAAGGGAAAGAAATGGATGAAAGGTGTTTGCAGCCAACAAGCCCTCCTGAAGAGATTGCTGAGATAGTATAGAAAACAAAGTGCCTTGAGATAGCTAGCCATCCTCCAAAATATCAGATAGTTCAACCTTCAAAAATATTTTTTCTAGATGAAGAAAATGGTCTTTGGACTATGGAGTTTGATGGTGTAGTGGAAAGAGAAGGAGCTAGGATTGGTGTTTGGATTCATGGTCCCTTACATCAATCATGCAAAATTCCTCATAATGTAAGAATGAGTTCTTACAAGTTAGATTTTGAATGTTCAAACAATGAGGCAGAGTATGAGGCATAAATTGTTGGCCTCAAAATTCTGAAGAAGTTGGGAGCAAAGAAAATTTATGTTTATGGTGACTCTGAGTTAGTAATCAAACAAGTCAAGGGGGAATACCAGGCCAAGCATCCAAGAATGAGAGCTTATCGCAATGATGTACGTGACATCCTCAAAACTTTTACAAAATATACTTTGTCTCTTAATCCTAGAACTCAGAATGTGATAGCTGACTCTCTTGTTGCCGCAGCCAGTATGGTGAACATTCCATGTCAAACACCGCCTAGATGTCCCTGATAATATCAGGCTTTGGCAAGTGTTTTGGGACAATAAACAAATTGACAATTTTCTACAATTGGAAGGAGAATTTCAGAATTCTCGCATTGGTGATACATCCAATATGAATGATCCAAACATTCAATCAGCTGAGATTGAAATATTGCAGCTGAAGGACAACAACATTCCAAGAGGCTTGGTACCTTTGGAAGAGTTATTTGATCATGACAATGTTGCCAAAAATCCCACCATGGTTACCACAGAAAAAGGTGTTGAAGATGTAAACATTGGTGCAACTGACAAGCCTAAGATGGTCAAAATATCAAAGTCCTTATCTCCTAAAATGAAAAGTAAGTACATAGGCTTAATGAGAAAAAAATTTGATGTATTTTCTTGGAACTATTTAGATCTGAAAGTTTATGACAAGAGTATCATTTAGCACACCATTCTGATCAAGCCTGATCAAAATCCATTTCACCAGAAACTGAGAAGGATTAATCCTAAGTTGCTGCCATCAATTGAAAAAGAGGTAAATAGGCTTTATAAATCTGGTATTATAGTTCCTATTTGATTTTCTGAATGGATGTCTAATATAGTTCCAGTAAGAAAAAACACTAGGGAGATTCGTCTTTCCATTGATTTCATAAATTTAAACAAAGTGTCCCTGAAAGATAATTATCCCTTGCCAAAGATAGATCATATACTTCAGAGGGTAGTTGGGTCTTCTAGAATGTCATTGCTAGATGGATATTCTGGGTACAATCAAATTTTGGTACATAAAGATGATCACCTAAAAACAACCTTCACAACACCAAGGGGTACATTCATGTACGCCAAGATGCCATTTGGATTAAAGAATGCAAGAGAAACTTTTCAGTGGGCTATGGACATAGCTTTCGCCAATGAAAAAGATGTATTTCTGGTTATATATTTAGATGATATCACAGTATTTTCCAAGTCTGATGATGATCATTTACATCATTTGAGAATTGTTTTTTAGAAATGCATAAAATTTTGTATCTCACTCAACTTAAAGAAGAGTCTATTCGCCACGGAAGAAGTTAAATTGTTGGAACACATCGTCTCTAAGGATGGCATTCACATTGATCCTGCAAGAGTGAAATCCATTCAGCAATTAGATTTCCCATGGAACAAGAAAGAGATTCAGTCTTTTAATGGGAAAAATAATTTTTTGAGAAGATTCATCCCCAATCTAGCTGAACATTTGAAAGAGATGACAGACATGATGAAGAAGGACAATGAGGTAAAGTGGTTTTTAGATGCTAATAAATCATTTCATGCAGTAAATTTTGCATTATCTACTGCTCCTATTTTAATTAGTCTAGATTATACTTCAGCTTTCATTATCTTTTCATTTTCCTCTGAGCATACATTAGCAACAGCCCTAATTCAAATGAAAGATCAGAAAAATGAGGAACCCGTAGATTTTTTTAGTCACACCATAAGAGATGCGGCACTAAGATACAACATCATTGAGAAGCAGGCCTTGGCTTTGGTGAAAGTTGTCAAGGATTTTCGAGTTTATATTCTGCATTCTCACACCATTGCTTATGTTCCTACATCACCAGTGAAAGAAATTCTTACGAAAATAGATCCTGAAGGAAGAAGGGGAAAATGGATTGCATCCATGCTGGAGTATGCTTTGGAGATCAAGCCTACAAATCTCATCAAGGAACACGGTTTGGCTAAGCTTATGGCTGAATCTAATCTACATGCACTAGACATTAATTTGATTGCAACACTTTCTGAAGAAGAAGAAGAACACCCATACTTATAGGTGTCCCACATGTTCCTTTCCTCTAGTATTCCGACATTGTCTATGTCTTGCAACATTTAAATCCTCCACCAGAAGTTCCCAAAGGTAAAGCTAGATCATTAAAGTTGAAAACTTCAAAGTATTGTATTCTTGATGGTGTTTTATATTGGAAATATCATGGTGTTGTGCTGCTGAATTGTTTGGTAGAAAATGAAGCTAAGGATGTGATGAAAGATTTTCACAAGGGAGATTATGGTGGTCATCATTTCTAGAAGAATACAACAAACAAGATCTTGAGAGCTAGCTTCTATTGGCCCACTCTCTTTTCTGATGTATATAAAATAGTGATGAGTTGTCATGAATGTCAGATTTTCCAAGGAAAAAAGAAAGATTTTTCCATTACCCTTGCAACCCATCTCAATTTAAGCTCCTTTTCATCAGTGGGGTCTTGACGTCATGGCAAGATCCATCCTTCATTATCAGCATAGCATAAATGGATTTTGACAACCACAGACTACTTTACAAAATTGATTGTGGTAATCCCAACTAGGCAAGCTGCTGATTTTGTTATCATTCAATTTATGGAATCTAATATCTTTTCTAGATTTGGTTGCCCGCAGAAAATAATCACTAATAATGTTGTTGTTGTCAAGTCAAAAATGATGGTGGAGTTTTCTGCTAAGTACCATATTGTATTAGGACATTCCACTGCTTATCATACACAAGGGAATGGTCTAGCTGAATCTTCCAACAAATCTTTGATTAACATCATCAAGAAGATTTTAGAAGTGAACAAGAAGAACTGACATAAAAAGCTCATTAATGCCTTATGGGTGGATAGAGTCAGCACTAAGAAATAAATAGGTATGTTTCCTTTTTAGTTGGTGTATGGAATTGACATAGTGTTTCCTTCATCTCTTGTTGTCTTGATCATGAAAATTCTGTAGGAATTAGACAATGAGACCAATGATATGCAAAGAAAGATAAATCAGATGATTCATCTACAACAGACTAGAGAGGAAGTTCTTCAAAACACCTCTAAACTTCAGGATAGGATTAAAAAGATCTATGATTGCAAGAACAAGGAAGACAATTTCAATTTAGGAGATGTGGTTCTTCGATGGGATGCTAGAAAAGAAGAAAAGGGCAAACATGGACAAATTGAAAACTTGTGGAAGGGACCCTATAGAATTTCTACTTTCAGAGGGAAGAATGCTTTCTTATTGGAGGAAATGAATGGATAAGATTACTCAGGAAGAGCAATCAATGGTGGCTTCTCAAGCACTACCATGTTTGAAAAAGTTCTGAAATTCCATCACCATTGTATATACCAATGTGTTTTTTATGTTCTAGTACCTAAGTTGCTAGCATAGGAGTTTGAAGTTCGAAGAGAAGGACCTAAGGCTTCTTTATTCAGATGATGTTTTTATTTTACTTTTGCAATCCTGTCATGTCAAAAAGTCAGTTAGTTTTTTAGTCAAAGTTTGGTTTCCTGCATGTTGACTCCATTGCCCAATGAATAAGGCTACTTGGTCTACCATGTTCTTAACACCTCCAGGGATTTTCCATTCCCAACTGGAGCCAATGTTAGTTTTAGTCTTTTTTTTCTGTCACCAGTGATCAAATATACTTTTACCAAGTCTGTAAGGGGCTCTCAAAATCAAAATTTTACCACGTCACCAGGTTTACAGAGTAAAATTTGGTTACTGACTAGTTGGTCGAAGAATGAGTTTAGTCTTTTGGGAAAGTCACATATGTTGGTCACCTATCTCATTCAGATTAAGGTGTCATAATAAAAGCAGGTTTTCCTTATATCAGTTATCATGATCATTCCATTCAGTTTCGGGTTTTTTCATTATGTCATTAGGTTTTTCAAGGTCCATCATTATCATGTGTAAATTCAGCATTGAATAAAGCATGAAAAACAGCTCTTTGACATTAGCTTGTTAAGTTTTCACAAGTTCATCATGATTTCATTTTGAAAGTCTCCAAGAGAAGAAGTTATAATGTTCAAAAAGTGAAAATACAGCCCAGGTTTGAGCTTTCTACAGTGACTCAATTTTAAAGGTGAAAAATTAGTTTTTCAAAAGGTTTGTGGGGCCCATTTCTTTTCAAAGAGGAAATTAACTTGCCTATATAAACCAAAAAGCCCCAAAACCATTTTATTTGCCTCTTATTCTTCCTTTTGAATTGAACTCTCCCTCCCATTGGTGAGAAAAAATCAAGTTTTTAGGCAAAATTAGCAAAAGCACTTCAAGTTGTTCTTCCAAAGACTGTGTTGCGTTTCTGATGTCGACATTGCACTTCTGGACACTACACTACACTTGTTCCAGAGCAGCTCAAAATCACCCAGAACTCACCCAAATCGGAATTTTAAGCTTGCAAATTCCTTTTCTTGCAAACCTAGACTTATCTACCTGTAAGTACATCATCTTACTCTACTTTTTATTTTGCAAGATCAATTCAAAGCTAATGATTTCCTCATTAGGGTTTCTAGTAAATTTGTCATGAAATGATGCTAGGGTTGATGATGGTCATCTAGTTTTCATAAGTTTAAACATGTAAAAAATCATGCTATGCCTCTAGACATGTTTAATATGTTTCATGAACCACTGAACCAACTACAAAACACTAAATTACTCCACCAAAAATGAAAACCCAACTCATTCCTATGGGATTTGGACAGTTTTCCTAGAAACCCTATTTTTCCTTTTTCACAAATATAGCATTCCTTCATTTCACCTCCTTTCATCTTCATAAGTTGTTCATAGTCCATATCCACCTCCTACAAACTCCCCTTGCCATTTTTTCCACTCCACCTACCCATCATTTCATTTTTCACTCATCCCTCACTATTTTTCTCATTTTCCTGTTGCTAGGATATCTATCATCATGGAAGGAGACTCTTCACCAAAAAGGAAGAAACACCACAAGGGAGGAAAAACCCTCAGATATGAACCATCCAATTGCAATGAGATCAACTCATCACCCTTTATCAAGAAGTGTTTTGTAGATGTGAATTGTCTATATTTTGCAAAAGGGTGTGTGAAGTAGGATTCCATGAGCAGTTGACATATGGGTTGCTACTCATTCGAAAGGTGAAAGTGCCATTATTGATGGTGTTGAGTTCACATTTTCAGTGGCTTCTATTTCCTTTACTACAGGGATACCAGATCATGGTGAATACTGGTTCAAGGGGATTAACCCAGATCTTGTACATTATAGATCTTTGTTGAAAACACCATACTGGGAAACCCATACTCATATCATGCCTTTTATGCACATGTTGGAGAAGTATGCTCCATTTATGAAAGTTATCATGAAATTATTCACATGTGAAGGAAGGGTCTCCAGACTATATGCCTATCACATCCGGCTTCTAATGCAATTTACAGCTCATAAACCTCTAAACATGTGCAACTATCTATGCAGGAGCCCTTCCAAGATGTCAGAGAAGGTACATGTGAAGAGAAAAGAACACTATCCTAGTCTCTTTCCTCATAGTCTCATCAATATTAGCTTAAAAATGCATTAAAGGAAGAAGAAAAACACATCTTACTGGATGAGGAATTAGAGCTAGAAGATAGAATTACCTTAGAAGTCAA
The DNA here is from genome assembly GCA_000404065.3 of Pinus taeda. NCBI lineage: Eukaryota > Viridiplantae > Streptophyta > Pinopsida > Pinales > Pinaceae > Pinus > Pinus taeda. The sequence continues at coordinate 82,351 of APFE030202591.1, forward strand.
TCAAGACAAAGAGTACTAGTTAGAAAAGATCAATGACCATTTGGAGAAGCTTCTAGAAAAGGCTAATAGAGACAATCAACGGCTAAGGCACATGGCACATCATTACCAGTCTCAGAACATGATTTGCAATGTCAAAGTCAAGCAACTTGAAAACAATCTCAAAGAAGCCCTAAAGGACCAAAATCATAAAGGAAACTTGGATATGCTTGCTGAAGCATCTATGAGGGCTTAATATGCCTCATTTCATAGATCTTTACCAATTTTGAATAAATTTTGATCATTTTTGGTTTTTGGAAATTTTAGTGCGTTATGCAAAAATTTAGCCAGTCCCAGAAGCGCAGCGCCTTGGCACTGCGCATTTTCCTCAGGCACTCAAATCATGAATGGCTTGAATTTTTGGAAAGCCCTTGGCATCCTCTCAAAACCTATTTATTCATACTTTCCAGAGGAGGCCTAAATTTTGAGAAAAATGGGAAAATGTGGTCAAAACTCAGCATTCTCAACCTCTTTTTAACAGACGTTGTGCTTCTGGAGTGACCTTGGGAGAGTGAATTTTTTAAGGCCTTCCCATGGGTAATTTTCAAAAATTCAAGGTGTTCTGGAAACTAGACTTGAAACTCTAGTTGATAATTCTTTCAAATATTCATTTGAACCTCAGAAAGTCGCCTTAAAGTGGGATCAAATTTGGCGACGTGCTTCTAAAATTTCCTACGTTTTTATTTTGGAAAATGAAACTTCTAAGTTAAAAGTTTCAATTCCTCTCACTAAATTAGTGAAGAATAAAAAATATAAATTTCAGATTGTAAAAATGCTTTGCATTAAGAAATCCTTTTGAGAGATCCCTCTCTGACTTAGTAGGGATAGCTACTGAGCTGAAAGTGGTTCATGGTTACCTTTCTCGATTTCATCCTCAACCTAGGAAATTGTAGAGGCTAAAATTTTTGGCATCGTTGCCAGGGAAACAAGAGATCATATCTTCCCTGGGAAAGAAAGAAAAAGATCATATCTGATTGCTGATGGTTAATAGTGATCAGACACATATGAAGTCTGAACCTTTCACTTGGAGACTCCTGTTTGATCTGAAGACTCCACTGATAGCAGGATCCAGAAATCAAAATGAGTTCCCAATCCAGAAGGTATGCTCTTATGCATCGAGATCATATTCCAAGGTTTCCAAATCATATGCCTCAGGTATATTGGCAAACATACTTGCCAAAATTCAAAGATGGAAAAGGTGATGATGCTACACTTCATTTAATAAGATTTCATATGCATGTGCGTAAGCTGAGGATTAATTTTCATGAAGATTGTTTAATAAGGATGTTCATGGTCACATTAGAAGAAAGAATACAATCTTGGTATGAAAGATTTCCTCTTGCTTGTATATATTCTCTCAAGGATTTTCACTCAGTATTTTTTGAGAAGTATAAAGAAGCTTATCCTTCTTTACTTTTGATTGAGGATTGTTGTGATAATTTTGAAAATTTTATTCAAAAGTTGGAAAGTACTTATGGCGATGAAGAGTTTATGGATGATGAATCCTTGCATGCTTTGAATGAAAACCATTTTCACCACCATGTTAAGATCTTGGATAATGGCCATTTCAGCTACCCTCCACTCCTTGATGAAGATTCTAATTTTGAGTTTGTTTGTATTAAGATTCCTGAGAGTCATCATTCATCCATTGAGTTTGAAATTAATGAGCAGTAGGTTTGTTTCCTAGAACTTAATGATCAACCTGTTCAACATATTTTAAATCAGCAAGGAAAAGAAGAAATAGATAGTCAAATGCTCTAGGTTTCTTCTAAGGAACTAATGGAGAAAAGGTATATTTTAGATCCTTTTAATCAATCTTATTCTCCAGAGCACGAGAATGCAACTCAACACGATGGAATTAAAAGGGTATGTGATATAGAATTACATCTTGTTGTGCTAGTTGTGGAAGAATATTTTGAAAGTAACCTTTTCCAAATAATTGATGAATCTATTGCTCTAGAAACTTTCAATCCAGATTTACATGAAGAGACATTCATACATGTAGCTTCAGATTTTTAGGATGTTAGATTTCAAATTGACGATCATGAGTTACAGGAAAGCAACGATAAAGAAGAGGTTGTTTTAGAGCCATTTACACATGATGGTCTTCCTCTAGATTCAGAAAATGAAGAGTGTGCTTGTATTTCTTCCTACTTTCAAGATATGGTAATGTTCAAGATTATTATAGACCCTATTTCCAATTTGTTGCAGCCATCTGGGAAGATGAATTTCCTTGTATTTATGGATCATGAGCACATTTTCAGTGGATGCTTGGAGTGGCCTAGCTTTTGTTTTTTCTGCCTAATCAAGGAAAGTGTGAGTATGATTCAAGTAAGTAGCCATTTGTTGGATTGGTTACACTGGAGGGATCATTACACATGATTGTATATACATCTTCAGTAGGTTGGCTATTATCATCATAAGTTTGAAGTATGAGGAGAAGGCCATAAGGCTTCTATGATCAGTTGTTGTTTTCTTTTTGTTAAAAAAGTAGTAGAGTCAGTTTTTCAGTCAATATGTTTTTTATAATCAAGTCAGTTCAGTGAGTCAGTCAGTTTTCATTTTGAGTTTAGTCTTTGAATTTTGAATCCATACCCAATGGATAAGGCTAATTGGTCTAATGTTTTCCTCACACCTCCAAGGAGATGCCATCCCCAATTGCTCTTACAAGGTGTTGTTATGGTGTCAAGTCAAATTTTTGTCATTTCAATGAATCTTCAAATAAAAATTTGATCATTGATTGTTGATGTCTAGGTCATTGTTTCTCCCTTCACTAACTCATGGTCTTCATCACTCATCATGGTCATTGTCTTCTTCAAGGTATCATATCTTTATTTAAGTGTCTTGGGTCATGAAATGGTTAAATTTGTCATTTTAGGTCATGCTCTAGGGTTTTACTCCATGTGTCATCATAATACCATATGTCAAAACAAAAACATGTCCATCATGTGATTCAGTGGGTAAAGGTAGTTAGCAACTTAGGGAAAGCAAAATAAAGGTAAAGGTAATGTTCTATTTCAAAGAAGACAATGTCACAATACACTACCTCGCCTCATCATTTCTCATAAGGACATGTTTGCTTCAAAACATGTTTATGACCAAATGGAGATGAATTTTAAAAAAGTGAAAGAGGTTTTGTCCATTATAGCCCAAGGAACAAAAAAATCCTTCAGTTTATGCACAGGTATTATGATTTGAGAGAAATACCCAAACTACACTTGCAACGGGACAGTTGTTACAATTCTGGACAGCGTGACTTCAAGACAATGTTTCATGTATTTGGAGTGGTTGTTGGTAGTCCTTAAGGACCCTATTGTGTAGAAAACATCCTAAGCTTTCCAATGGTATCTTCAAATCGTGATTTGGATTAGTGTTAAGGCATCCAAAAGTACTCTGCAAGTTATCATTATGATTTTGTCAAAGACACCCTGGGTTTTTGGAGTGACCTTGGGAAAATCAATTTTATCCCTCATGGAGTGTCCAATTTACATTATTGAAGTCTCCATCTTGTAGTAGAATTCAAGATATTTCCAATGAGCTATCAATTTCACAATTGGGAGCATTTTAAGACCTCCAAAAGTGGTTTTCAACTAAGCACTACGCTTCTGTGTACTGCGTCGCGCTTGTACCAGAGCAACCCAAAACTTATCCAAACTCAACCAAATTTTGATTTTGAAGCTTGAAAACCTATTTATTGCTATTCTAAGCTTTTTCACAAGTAATTATAAGTCTTTTTCTCACCTTTTTCCTTTGGCAAGATGAATGCAAATTCAAGTTCTCTTCATCTAGGGTTTAGGTGAAATTTTCATGTTGTAAGCACCAGTGTAACTAATGGTTTGGTTAGTTTTGATATTGAAAACATGTAAATATTCCACCTCACACCTATTTACATGTTTAAAACACCCTTCTATTCACTAAAGAACTTATCGATCATCAGATTACCTCACCCTTACCTAAACCCTAGCTCATACCTAGCATTTTGAGCAGATTTCCTAGCAGCTTTGTTTTTCAATTTTTCGTTTTTGCTAATTTCACACCATTTAAGCTTCCTAAGTTTTCTACCACCTACATCCATCTCCCAAAATTCCCCTATCATCATATCCCTTCCCTAACTCCCTCATTTCATCATTTCCTTCCTTGAGCAAGAAAATAGTTAGCTTAAGACTAAACAATTGATCATGGAGAAAGAGTAGTCCAAGATGCTACATCAAGGAGGCAAAGTTAAAGTAGTGTTAGAGCCTGGTGAACATGATGAACAGGAAAAGGAGTTTTAAAAGAAAAGAAACTACTCAATGCAAACTTGGACATTGAAGACATAATTACTTTGGAAATTAGTGAAGACAGGGAGTTTTGGCTTGACAATATCAATTTCCACCTTGAGGATCTTCTTGACAAGGTTTGTAGGGATAACAAGTTGAAAAGGAAGATGACCATCCATTATTACACAAGGAATCAGGTTGCCAAGGTCAGAATTAAGCAGTTGAAGGCCAAACTCAAAAAAAACCCTAAAAAGTAAAAACGAGAAGGAAAACTTGGAGATGCTTTCTGAGGCATCCATGAGAGCTTAATATATCTCACTTTTCACTTCTGGACCAATTTTGGGAGTTTTATAATCATTTTTGGTTTTTGTTCCAAAACTCAGAAATTGAGTTGGTCACATAAGAGCAGCGCCTTGGCGGTGATATTTTTCCTCAGGGCTCCAAATGACAAGTGGATTACATTTTTGGAAAGCTAATGGCCTCCTCTCAAAACCCATTTCATCATATTTCTTAGGGAGGGCCCAAATTTTGAGAAAAGAGGGAAAAGGGGTCAAAAATCAACATTTTGCCCCTCTTTTTGACAGGCGTTGTGCTTCTAGAGAGACCTTGGGAGATTGAATTTTTTAAGGCCTTCCCATGGGTCATTTTCAAAAGTTCAAGGTTTTCTGGAAACTAGAATTGAAAATATAGTTGACCATTCTTTCATATATTCATTTAGACCTCAAGAAGGAACCTTAAAGTGAGCTCAAAGTAGGCACTACACTTCTGCAATTTCTTGAGTTTTTTATTTAAAATTTCACTATGTAAATTTCCTAGTTTTCAATTTAACTTGGTCAAAGTCAAAACTCTTGATGTAATTGAACTTGGTTCGAGGTTAGATGATGTAAGCATGAATAAATGCACATGATAGGTTGTTTTTGATGTTTAATAGGCCTCATTAAGGAAGCAAAATCCAAAACAAAGTATACAAGAAGTGTTTGTGTTTAACCTTCTCACTCTCACCTGTTGGTTGAGAGAATCTTGGAATCAATTCCACCACCTAGGAATTCGACTCCTGAAGGTGGGAAGTGCGTTGACGTATTATATATGTATCATTTCTCGTTCAGAGAGAGGGGTGGTACTTTTCTGGAGGAGGCTTCTAGGTTATGATCTTTTCAGCTAATACAGGAGCAGTTGCAACTATTTTTCAGGAACTCTAGTTCTATGAGTCTATGGTGTTTATTTAATATTTCTATCAGATTCTAATGGATAAATCATCTTTATTCACATGATTTTTCTTCTTTCTATGAATTACCTTGCAGTTAAATAGACAAGATTCTTGATTTCAAGCTCTGTTTATGTGGTGTTCATAGTTGTGTTTATTTCTTCTAAAGCTAATGAACTCATACTTACATATGCTCATTAGTCTCTTCAAAAATTTCTATTTTATACTAAATTGACAACATTTCAAGTATAACATATCCTAATGATACCTAGCTCCTTTCTATACTTGTCTCTACATTCCTAAATCCTAGACCTAATCACTTGCTCTAAACCCTAGTCCAGCAAACCTTAAAATCTCAAATTCACAAATACACAAACAAACTTGCATATATAGCCTAAAAACTTTGTTCTTTAAAGTTATTCATTGATAATAATAAAAACTTTGAGAGATCCCTCTCTGGCTCAGTAGGGCGAGCTACTGAGCTGAAAGTAGGTTCGGGGTTACCTCTTTCAATTTACTGTGTTTTTAGTTTGGAAAATGAAATTTCTAAGTTAAAAGTTTCAAATTCCTCTCACTGAATTAGTGAAGAATGACGAATATAAATTTTATATTGCAAAAATGCTTTGCATTGAAAAATCCTTTTGAGAGATCCCTCTCTGACTTAGTAGGGCTAGCTACTGAGATGAAATTGGTTCTAGGTTACCTTTTATGATTTCCTCCTCATCCTAGGAAATTGTAGAGGCTAAAATTTTTGGCATTGTTGCTAGGGAAACGAGAGATCATATCTTCCCTGGGAAAGAATGAAAAAGATCAGATATGAATGTTGATGGTGAACAGTGATCAAACACATATGAAGGTTAAACCTTTCACCTGGAAACTCCCATTTGATATGCAAACTCCACTGGTAGCAGGATACAGAAATCAAAATGAGTTCTCAATCCAAAAGGTTTGCTCCTATGCATTGAGATCATCTTCTAGGCTTTCCAAATCGTATGCCTCAAGTAGTTTGGAAAACATACTTGCCAAAATTCAAAGATGGAAAAGTTGATGATGCTACACTTCATTTAACAATATTTCATATGCATGTGCGTAAGTTGAGGATTAATTCTCATGAAGATTGTTTAATGAAGATGTTCATGGTCACATTAGAAGAAAGAGCACAGTCTTGGTATGAAAGCTTGCCTCTTTCTTGTATCTATTCTCTCAAGGATTTTCACTCAGTATTTTTTGATAAGTATAAAGAAGCCTATCCTTCTTTGCTTTTGATTAAGGATTGTTGTGATAATTTTGAAAATTTTATTCAAGAGCTAGAAAGTGCTTATGGTGATGAAGAGTTTATGGATGATGAACTCTTGGGTTGCTTTGAATGAAATCCCTTTTCACCACCATGTTAAGATCATGGAGTCTTCCCTGGATGATAGTGAAATTGAGCAGAATTCTCCAATAGATGACAATGATATTCTATCATCTAAAATATGTGATAATTTGCAGTAGTCATGTCTTTCTTTTAGTACACAACATACATATGATAATGGCCATTTTAGCTACCCTCCACTCCTTGATGAATATTCTAATTCTGATTTGGTTTGTATTAAGATTCTTGAGAGTCATCATTCATCCATTGAGTTCAAAATTAATGAGCAGTAGGTTTTTTTCCTATAACTTAATGATCAACCTGTTGAGCAGATTTTAAATCAACAAGGAAAAGAAGAAATAAATATTCAAATGCTTTATGTTTCTTCTGAGGAACTAATGGATAAAAGGTAGATTTTATATCCTTTTAATCAATCTTATTCCCATGAGAACGAGAATGTAGCTCAAGACGATGGAATTAAAAGGGTATGTGATATATAATTACTTCTTGTTGTGCCATTTGTGGAAGAATATTTTGAAAGTAATATTTTCCAAATAATTGATGAATATGTTGCTCTAGAAACTTTTAATCCAGATTTACATGAAGATACATTCATACATGTAGCTTTAGATTTTTAGGATGGTAGATTTCAAATTGACGATCATGAGTTACAAGAAAGCAACGATAAAGAAGAGGTTTTTTAGAGCCATTTGCACATGATGATCTTCCTCCAGATTCAAAAAATGAAGAGTGTGCTTGTATTTCTTCAGATTTTCAAGATATGGTAATGTTCAAGATTATTATAGACCCTATCGCCAATTTTTTGGAGCATCTAGGAAAATGAATTTTCTTGTATTTATGAGTCATGAGCACATGTTCAGTGGATACTTGGAGTGGCCTAGCTTTTGTTTTTTCTACCTGCTCAAGGAAAGTGTGAGTAGGATTCAAGTAAGTAGCCATTTGTTGGATTGGTTACACTGGAGGGATCATTACACATGATTTTATATACATCTTCAGTATGTTGGAAGTTATCATCAGAACTTTGAAGCCAGAGGAGAAGGCCATAAGGCTTCTATGATCAGCTGTTGTTTTCTTTTTGTTAAAAAAGTATTAAAGTCAGTTTTTCAGTCAGTATGTTTTTTATAGTAAATTCAATTTAGTTAGTCAGTCAGTTTTTATTTTGAGTTTAGTCTTTTCATTTTTAATCCATACCCAATGGACAGGGCTACTTGGTCTACTGTGTTCTTGAAACCTCCAAGGAGTTGTCATCCCCAGTTGAAGCCAATGTTAGTGTCAATCAGTTCAACCTATCACCAATGATCAAATATGCTCTTACAAGGTGTTGTTAGGGTGTCAAGTCAAATTTTTGTCATTTCAGTGAATATTCAAATAAAAATTTGGTCACTCGCTATTGATGTCTAGGTCCTTATTACTCCTTTCACTTACTTATGGTCTTCATCACTCATCATGGTCATTTTCTTATTCGAGGTATCATATCGTCATTTAAGTGGCTTGGGTCATGAAATGGTTAAATTCCTCATTTTAGGTCATGGTCTAGGTTTTCACTCCATGTGTCATCATGATACCATATGTCAAAACAAAAACATGTCCATCATGTGATTTAGTGGGTAAAGGGAGTTAACAGATTAGGGAAAGCAAAATAAAGGTAAAGGTAATGCTTTATTTCAAATAAGACATTGTTGCAGTACACTACCTCGCCTCATCATTTCTCATAGGGACATGTTTGCTTCAAAATATGTTTCTGACCAAATGGAGAGGAATTTTAAAAATGTGAAAGAGGTTTTTGTCCATTATAGTCCAAGGTACAAAAACCTCCTTCAGTTTATGCACAACTATTATGATTTGAGATAAATGGCCAAACTACACTTGCAATGAGAGAGTTGTTACAATTCTAGACAGCTTAACTTCAAGACAATTTCTCAGGGATTTGGAGCAGGTTTTGGTAGTTCTTAAGGACTCTATTGTCTAGAATACATCCTAATATTTCCAATAGTACCTTCAGATCTTGATTTTGATTAGTGGAAGGCATCCAAAAGTGCTCTGCAACTTGGTGTTGCACTTTTGTCACAAACACCCTGGGTTTTTGGAGTGACCTTGGGAAAATCAATGTTTCTCTCTGGTGGAGTGTCCAAATTACATGCTTGAGGTGTCCATCTTGTATCCAACTTCAAAATATTTCCAACGAGTAATCAAGTTCACAATTTGGATTATTTTAAAACCTCCAAAAGTGGTTTCCAAGTCGGTGTTGTGCTTCAGTGAACTACACTGCGCTTCTAGAGGTGGCGTTGTGCTTCTGTGAACTGCACTGCGCTTGTGCCAGAGCAGCCAAAAACTCATCCAAAATCACCCAAATTTTGATTTTGAAGCTTGAAAATCTATTTCTTGCTATTATAAGCTTGTTCACAAGTAAGTATAAGTATTTTTCTCACCTTTTTCCTTTGGCAAGATGAATGAAAATGCAAGTTCTCTTCATCTAGGGTTTAGGTAAATATTCCACCTCAAACCTTTGTACATGTTTAAAGCACCTTATTATTCACTAAATAACTTATCAATCATTAGATTGCCTCACCCTTACCTAAACCTTAGCTCATACCTAACATTTTAAGCAGATTTCCTAGTAGCTCTGTTTTTCAATTTCTCCTAATCATTTCTTTCCCCGATTTCACTCCATTTAAGCTTCCTAAGTTTTCTACCACCCTATCCATCTCCAAAAATTCTCCTATCATCATCTCCCTTCCCTAACTCCCTCATTTCATCATTTCCTTCCTTGAGCAAGAAAATAGCCAGCTTAAGACTAAACAATTAATCATGGAGAAAGAGCAGTCCAAGATGCTACATCAAGGAGACAAAGGTAAAGTAGTGTTGGAGCTTGGTGAACATGATTAGGAAAAGCAAGTTGAAAATAAAAAGCCAAGGACAAAGGGTCTCAAAAGGCATTGAAGAAGGAAAAATAACAAAACCTACTTAATGCAGACTTGGACATTAAAGAATATATTGCTTTGGAAATCAGTAAAGACAGGGTGTTTTGGCTTGACAATATCAATTTCCACCTTGAGAATATCCTTGAAGAGGTTAATAGGGATAACAAGTTGCAAGGGAAGATGGCCATCAATTATTACACAAGGAATCAGGTTGTCAAGGTCAAAATTAAGCAGTTGAAGACCAAACTCAAAGAAAACCCTAAAAAGTACAAATGAGAAGGAAAACTTGAAGATACTTGTTGATGCATCCATGAGAGCTTAATATACCTCTTTTTTCACTTTCAAACCAATTTTGGGAGTTTTCTAAGAATTTTTTGTTTTTGGTGCAAAACTCAAAAATTGAGCTAGTCACAAAAGAGCAACACCTTGGCACTACGCTTTTTCCTCACAGATCAAAATCACAAGTGGCTTACATTTTTGGAAATCTAATGGTCTCCTCTCAAAACCAATTTCATCATATTTCTCAAAGAAGGCCCAAATTTTGAGAAAAAGAGGAAAAAGGGGTAAAAAATCAACATTCTACCCCTCTTTTTGACAGGCGCTACGCTTCTGGTTAGACCTTGGGATATTGAATTTTTGAAGGCCTTCCCGTTGGTCAATTTCAAAAATTTAGTGTTCTGGAAACTAGACTTGAAAATATAGTTGATTGTTCTTTAATCGTCATTTGGACCTCAGGAAGGCACTTTAAAGTGAGGTCAAAGTCGGCGTTGCGCTTCTGCAATTTCCTTTGTTTTTATTTAAAATTTCACTATGTAAATTTTCTAGTTTACAATTTGACTTCTTCAAAGTCAAAACACTTGATGTAATTGAACTTGTTCGAGGTTATATGATGTAAGCATGAATAAATTCACATGATAGGTTATTTTTTATGTTTAATAGGCATCATTAAGGAATCAAAATCCAAAACAAAGTCTCCAAGAAGTGTTTGTGTTTAACCTTCTCACTCTCAGCTGTTGGTTGAGAGAATCTTGGAATCAGTTCCACACCTAGGAATTTGACTCCTGAAGGGGGGAAGTGGTATAATGGGGTCTATATGTATCATTTCTCTTTCAGAGAGAGGGGTTGGACTTTTGTGGAGGAGGTTTGTATGTTATGATCTTTTTAGCTAATAAAAAAGCAGTTGCAGCTATTTTTCAGGAACTCTAGTTTTGTGAGTCTATGGTGTTTGTTTAATCTTTCTATAAGTTTCTAATGGATAAATCATCTTTCTTCACATGCTTTGCCTTCTTTCTATGAAAAACCTTGCAGTTAGATAGATAGGATTCTGGATTTCAAGCTCTGTTTATGTGGTGTTCATAGTTGTGTTTATTTCTTCTAAAGCTAATGAACTCATACTTACAGATGCTCCTTAGTATCTTCAAAACTTTATAATCTATACTACATTGACAACATTTCAAGTATACCATAGCCTACTGATACCTAGCTCCTTTCTATACTTGTCTCTGCATTCCTAAATCCTAGACCTAATCACTTTCTCTAAACCCTAGTCTAGCAAACCTTAAAATCTCAAATTCACAAATACATAAACAAACTTGCATATCTAGCCTAAACACTTTGTTCTTTAAGGCTATTCATTGATAATAAAAAAACTTTGAGAGATCCCTCTCTGGCTCAGTAGGGCTAGCTACTAAGCTAAAAGTAGGTTCGAGGTTACCTCTTTCGATCTCCTCCTCAGCCTAGGAAATTGTAGAAGATAACATAAGCATCCAAATTGTATAGGTGATGCATGCAGTCAGAGGAAGGCTTATGAGGACTCCACAATTCCAATTGAGGAATTTCCATAATTAATAGGGGTTAATTCCCAAGGAAATAGGGACTTGGGAAATTGTAAAATTGGTTAAGTATTTTCCTAGGCTTGTTTAGGAAGCAGTGAGACAGATAGAGACAGTGCAGAGGTTGCTCGGGCTTGAGAAAATCATTTTAATCTTCCCATGTTTTCCTTACTAATGCAATATAGAAATAGAAGGTGTTAGGTGCCTATACTACTAGTGTAATCCCTTATTGTTATTAGTGCAACCCCCTTATTATATTTTCGTGCCCATGTAGTCCCCATATTGTTATTATTGTTCCCCATAGAAGCCCACTATTGTTATTGGTGTGCCCTTACATTATTATTGTTATGTCAGCTTTGATTATATTATGAGCCCTTAGACTCCTATATATAGAAAGCAGGTCTTGTCATTTGTATCATCCAAGAATTGTTCATTTGTGTAATGTAAAGGAGGTTTCCCCCTCAAAGAGGTTGATTTCTAAGTCGTTGATCTATCTTTTCTATCTTTTTGTGAGTTAGTTTCATAACATTTGGTATAAGAGCTTTGGATTCTAGGGTTTCGCTGCTCCAAACAGGTCATCGTGGAATTTCCGCTATAACTTTTTCTCTACGAAGTTTCAAAAGCTAAAAAAACCCATTTGAGTTGAAATTAATCTAAACCTTGGATACAAATTTCAGATCTTGTCTCACTATATTTTCAGAGATATGATATGAGGAAATTAGAGTTTTTCAAGCTCTAGAATTCCATCTCAAACAAGTCATCTTGGAATTTTCACTATAATTTTTTTCTATGAAGGTTCAGATGCTAAAATTAAAATCCATTTATGCCGAAATATTGGTGAAGCTCATACCTAAATTTTAGATCTTATTTCGTTATATTTTCGGAGATATGGTCCAAGACATTTAGGGTTTTTGCAGACTCCCGAATTACATTCCAAATAGATGACCTTGGGAAACTCGTCATAAATTTCTTTCTGAGCATCAGATTGAAATTTCGTAAGAAGTTATAGAAAGAGGATGGACTTTACTTTTATTTATACTTTTTTCAGGTTTGAAGGTCGAAAAAGTGACATGTGGAAGGTCGTACAAGTTCACTCTCTTAAACCAATCTTTAATCAGGTCATCGTAGGAGATTTGGCATAACTCTTTATTGAAGAATCCAATATTGATAAGATTGGTGGAATCGGAAAGAGGACGTAGAGGGATACTGCAGGTCATGATTTCAGACCTTGGAGTTCTAAAATTTCAGATATAAAACATATTCAATATCGAGATCCTAAAAGCAAGAAAAATAATGACTTGAATCAAGAAAATAGAAACACCTAGTAAGCAAAATTGGATGGATGATTTGAAGAATGAGATCGAAGCTAAGATAAATAATTTTATATGTGCCATGGAAGTAGATTTGAAGAAAGGCATGGAAGATTTGAAGAAATACATGGAAAGTTTGAAGGAAGGTGGGACAAAGATGCTACAAGAAAGGCCTCCTAATGACGAAAAGGTAGTAGAGGAAACTCATAATGAGAAAAAGATAAATGTTAATCATGATTTCATAAAATCTAACATTGGATTAAAGACCCACCATATTCCAAATATCTATATGAGGAAGTTTGATGGTAAGGATCCCATAACATGGATACTGTAGATGGAGAAATATTTTGATCCACATGATGTGAAATTGTTACAACAGGTACGTATTACATCTTTATATTTAGAACCGAATCAAGTTTTATGGTATAAAGGGCTTTGTTCTCGTAAACCACTTGTCACTTGGTCAATATTCATGGATGAAATTATAGAACATTAATGAGTATACAAAGAGCAACACTTTCTTTAGCCAATTGATAAATCTCAAGCAAAAGGGTTCAATGGCAGAGCACATTGAGGACTACAAAAAATTGAATATAAGGGTAAATGATATTCCAAAGAAGCAAAGGATTGGTGTCTTCATAGGGAACTTAAATGATAACAATCAACATGAGGTTCATCTTTGGGAATCTGATTCATTGGAGAAAGAATTTAGGCTGAAAAGAAAATTTATGGCAACAAGAAATCCTACCATTCACAATTATAAAGATGGTAGTGTCGTTGCTCCTAGCCTTCCACAACCTACAAGGTTGACACCACAACAATTGGAAGAAAAAGGAGAAAACGACCTTATGGCACAGGTTTGGAGCTATAGCACAGGTGTTGTCCTTGATGGCAACCTTCTCTGGTATCAGATCTCAGTTCAGGCACTCAGAAAGTAGAAAAAGACATATACACAGGTTCATCTAGACGAAGGCGCGTATACACGCGAGTTATACATTACAAAAGCGCGTATATGTTGGGGATCATTCTTTTGGTCCATGG
>APFE030202591.1:105042-137728 GCA_000404065.3 Pinus taeda
GGGGGGGGGGGGGGTGAATCAATATTGGCAAATCAATAATCTTTTCATTTTCATACTCAGATTCATATACGATACTTCAGTTAAGGATACCCGTGTATATACACAATTGTGTTTAATGCAAGTAGCGTATATCCAATAAACTTATGATTCAATTAGTTGATCTTCAATGAGTGCCTCAGAACGTTATTAACCATATTAACACTAAACAGGTGCAATAAAAATAGAACAAATCATCACACATAAAGAGCACACATGAACACCGATGATATAAGGTGGAAAACTAATGTCGGTGAAAACCACCTGCTGCAATTTGTCTCTATCTTACTTTAATAAGAAACTTATTTTTACAATTGTACTGGTGCAATCTTATACGAGTACGCAGGCTTCTACATGTAGAAGGCTACAACCTTCTCTTATTTTCCAGGTTCTACTGGAAGGGAGCTACAACCCCCTTAGCTCTTGTACTAGCCGATCGATTTACTAGTACGTAGGTGCTGACCTACTAAAGGCTCCAACCTTCACTCGTTTTCCAGCTGCTCCTGGAAGGGAGCTACAACCCCCTGGCTCTTGTATTGGCTGATATGTTTACCAGTACGTAGGGGCCAACCTACAAAACTCTATGATCTTTTTTCTTCCTCCAAGGACCATGTTTCATAAATTTTCATACTGGATACTCCTGAAGCACAACACCATAATTTGAAGGCCACATTTCATCCAATTTTCATATTGGACCCATCAACAACATTGAAGCACAAAATTAGTCATCATTGCAATACACCCATCAACTACACCTGCATCATCAATATCTGAATCACCCAATATTGAAACAGTGAAACCATATCAACAACAAAATCACTAGAACATAGAATAGACAACAAAACTCTTCAACAATAATCAGATCAAATCTCATAATGTATATGCTACTATGAAGAATCAAACCAGCATACATATGCACTTTTACCAAAGCCAACCCGCGTATAGATCTGCAAATATTTACTCATAAATTTGTAGTTGTTCTAGACATATTCATATAATAAAACATGTGTCAATAATTCAGATCTAGTCTATCCATAATCAAACCATATAATGATAATACATTCCAATCATCACGATCCCGATCCATCATCCATCATCAACAACATAGGTGCATCCTTGATTCAGATCAAGCAAAGCATCACCAACCCATAACCAACATACTAGATCTCACACTTTATCAGATATTCAATCCTTGCCAACTTTCCCTTTGGCCTAATGAT
Organism: Pinus taeda; assembly: GCA_000404065.3. Classification (NCBI taxonomy): domain Eukaryota; kingdom Viridiplantae; phylum Streptophyta; class Pinopsida; order Pinales; family Pinaceae; genus Pinus; species Pinus taeda. Next base: position 106,299 of record APFE030202591.1, read on the forward strand.
ATTCTCCTTATATATGTTTAGGCCTCTCTCAATACCATGGTCCAAAACCATGTAAAACCAATACCTTGGACCCAATACTTGGGGTCAACACTTTGGACCAAATACCATAGACCAATACCAAAATACCATGGACCAAATACCACAGACCAAAACATAGTTTTCCGACATGTACACACTTTTCCTTATGTGAACCTACATGTGTACGTATATGTGTCTTCTGTTCTGCTCATCTGCATGTATACACACTTTCATCAAGGTTAACATGCCTATACCTCTCCATTGACCTGCTATACTATGATCTATCATCTGATTGAGTTGCCACCTGTATCATACCTCTAAGTGAGTTGCCATCAAGGACAACACCTGTATCATAATGCCAATAATATCCCCCTTTGGACTTGATGGCAACCACCACACCAATTCACTCTCCCCCTTTGACATCAAGGGAAAAGGGTGGACCAAGATATTCTCTTCTCGATATATGATCTACTGTCCATGCTCCCCCTGAGTACATGCTGAATTTTTTGATTGAGATCTCCCTTTGTACATGCCAAGATGTACCAATTCATTCATGCTCCCCCTGAGCACATGAAAGGTCTACAAAAACATAACATGACTCTATACATACATTGCCAATGACCTTCCTAAAGATACATACATCAATATCCCAACCAAGTGGGGATACACCATTTTTGACTCAAACATAAGAAAAATTACATCATGCATCCCATGCATAGTGGGGTAACAAGATACATCATATGACTCACAAAGACCAAGGACCTAAACAAGACCATGACAATTATCAGCAACTATCATACACTATATGATCTGCACCATAAGCATCTGTTGTTAGCATCTAAACCTGTAACCTGCAGTACCATTATTTTGATCGACCAAAAATAAGTAGCAAGATGTATCATTTAGCTACATAAGCATCATCACCAAAGACTTCTCATCAAAATGCCAAAAATGCATTATTTGAAGTATATGCTCCCGCTAAACCTGTGCCATGCCATCATCAAATAGTGACTGAACCATATCAGACTTCTGTACTGCTGCTTTTCTTCATCATATACGCGACTGTGCAGTGTCTATCTCGTGTATATACGTGAATTGTCTTCATGATACCTGCGTATGAGATTTAGAACACTGATGTTCCACACCTTCAGCTTCCTCTGAGTCTATCATGTCTATCTATTTTGCTATGCCACGTCTTTTTGGATGTGCTTCCTTTTTCTTCCATATCTTCAACTATGATGATGTTTTCTCCTTTTGGTATGGTGCCCAAAATCTTCTCCTACACTCCTTTGCTATGTGTCCAAGTTTCTTATGTGCAAAACATATTACATGTTTCATATTCCTCCTAAAAAATTCAATGGCTTTGTGACCAAACATATTGCAAGCAAAACAATATCACTTAGAGTACCTCGAACGTGATGATCTTTCTTTTCCAGACATTGCTTCTTCAAAATTCCTTCAGACTTTCTTCCTTCTTCCACTTGTTGCCTTAGTTTGAGAATCTCCTTTTCTTGTTCTTCATTCAGCTCCTACAGCATTTGATGAACTCTGAACACACATTCCAGTTGAGCTTTTAAACTAATAATTTCTTCTTTGAGTGTACTCTCCCTTTTGCTAAGTAGCTCTTGTTGATCTATGATTTTATCTGATGTTTCATTTCCTTGCTCATCTTCAATCTAAGGTGATTCAAGATCTAAATAATTGCTTCCACCCAATGGCAGACTGTCATTGTTCCTTTGAGGTGTCTTATTCTTTTAAAACACTTTCTTTCCCATTGTTCTACGGATCTCCTTCAAGCGATCAAGCTTCTACCAAAGGACCTGCTCTAATACCAATTGTTGGAAATAATACTGAGAAGGGGGGGGCAGGTGAATCATTATTAGACAATCAATAATCTTTTCATTTTCATACTCAAATTCATATACACTACTTCAGTTAAGGATACCCACGTATATACGCAACTGTGTTTAATGCAACTAACGTATATCCAATAAACTTATGATTCAGTTAGTTGATCTTCAATGAGTGCCTTAGAACATTATTAACCATATTAACACTAAATAGGTGCAGTAAAAACAAAACATATCATCACACATAAAGAGCACACATGAACACCATGATATAAGGTGGAAACCCAATGTGGGTGAAAACCACCTGCTGCAATTCATCTCTATCTTCCTTTAATAAGAAACTTCTTTTTACAATTGTACTAGTGCAGTCTTATACCAGCATGCAGGCTTTTACCTACAGAAGGCTACAACCTTCTCTCGTTTTCTAGTTTCTACTAGAAGGGAGTTACAACCCCCTTAGCTCTTGTACTAGCTGATCTATTTACTAGTACGTAGGTGCCGACCTACTAAAGGCTCCAACCTTCACTCGTTTTCTAGCTGCTCCTGGAAGGGAGCTACAACCCCTTGGCTCTTGTACTGGCCGATATGTTTACCAGTACATAGGCGCCAACCTACATAACTCTATGATCTTCTTTCTTCCCCCAGGGACCACATTTCATAAATTTTCATACTGGATACTCCTGAAGCACAACACCATAATCTGAAGGCCACGTTTCATCCAATTTTCATACTGGACCCATCAGCAACATTGAATCACAAAATTAGTCATCAGTGCAATACACCCATCAACTACACCTGCATCATCAATCTCTGAATCACCTAATACTAAAACACTGAAACCTTGTCAACAACATAGTCACCAGAACACAGAACAGACAACAGAAATCTACAACAATAATTAGATCATATATCATAATGTATACGATACTATGAAGAATCAAACCAGCATACATACGTTCTTTTACCAAAGCCAACCCACGTACAGATGTGCAAATATTTACTCATAACTTTGTAGCTATTCCAGACATATTCATACAATAAAACATGCGTCAATAATTCAGATCTAGTCTATCCATAATCAAACCATATAATGATAATACATTCCAAGCCTCATGATCCCGATCCATCATCCATCATCAACAACATAGGTGCATCCTTGATTCAGATCAAGCAAAGCATCACCAACCCATAACCAACATACTAGATCTCACACTTTATCAGATATTCAATCCTTGCCAACTTTCCCTTTGGCCTAATGATCTTCTCCTTATATAGGTTTAGGCCTCTCTCAATACCATGGTCCAAAACCATGTAAAACCAATACCTCGGACCCAATACCTGGGGTCAACACTTCAAACAAAATACTATGGACCAATACCAAAATACCATGGACTAAATACCATGGACCAAAACATAGTTTTCCGACATGTATGCACCTTTCCTTCTGTGAACCTGCGTGTGTACGTATACGCATCTTCTATTTTTCTCATTCACGTGTATATGCACTTTCATCAAGGTTAACATGCGTATACCTCTCTCTTGACCTGCTATACTATGATCTATCATCTGATTGAGTTGCCAGTTGTATCATACCTCTGAGTGAGTTTCCATCAAGGACAACACCTATATCATAATGCCAACATAATCATGTCATTTAAACATGATTAGCAATTTGTAATAAGCGTTAAGCATTGGGTTTTATTATAAGTCTAGGAGACGAAAAGATGTTTTTTTTGGCTTGTGATATCGCAAAGGCAACTTTCAAGAGCCATGATTTTCCCTACCTAGATCAACGACAGGGAACAACTTCACACCCCCTCATCCCATTTCCCATTAAGGGCAAATGGGGGCCTGAAAAGTGGTATTTACTTTCCCAGGCCCCACACAATGTGGTGATTCCTCATGAATTCACACCCCCCTCGTTGAAAACCACGTACCACCACTCCCCCCCTTGAAATCTACCTCTCTCCTCCTCTGCCACCAATGGTTACCATGTCACCTCCTCTATTTTACCTACCACTAATTACACCGTGCCACTTGTCATTCCTCCATTTTCTCATGACCTATTTCTATTTCCATCTACCCTTTATATGTTTATCCATTGCAAATTTATCGTTTCCCATTAATTCACCTAAATCCCATTCTATAATTGGTCTAACCACAATGGTAATTTATCTATCTTATAAAATCGACCTCGTCTCATCCCATGCGACTCTCTTCACTATACTATTACTATTTTTTATTGCAAGTACTATTTTCAGCTCTCACAACCCCTACTATTGCCAAAAACTATCAATCCCAACAAAATTGAGGGCCCGCTATCATTGATAGATATTCATCGCTTATCTAGGTACCTGTTCACATTGGATCTATGTTATCTTTTTCCTTCTCAAACTCCTTAGACAAGGCACCAAAGGGAAAGGGCCAATCCTCTAGCAGAAAATCAAAGAGTGAGGATAACCCTAAAATATTTGCTACCTTGCACCTCGACCATATGCCATTGGCAGACCAATAATACAAGATTTCTAATATCAAGTGTGAATTCGACCTGTTTGAATTACACCACTTTTTGAAGAAAAATTACCAAGACTCGCAAGATGCAATTAACCTTTGGGAATCCTTGTTACGTATATTCATGTTCCCATAGACATGCTATTTTCCTAATCTTGTCATGTTGTTCCAAGCTAGATATAATCCATCGCAACGAACCATTTTGACCTAGAATGGAGACATTCTGGTCTCAATTGCACCTGAAACCATAAACTAGATGTTGCTTATTCCTAAAAAGGACTCCCTCAGCCACTTATTTGCAACTATCCTTGTGGATTTGTATCATAAGCTCACCTTTTCTCAGAGAGAGCCCAAATGTTCAAGATTTTCCTTCCAGAAGATTCTCAGCTTCCAAAAACAATCCCCCTTATCCATCTTCTATGTTCCCAAAGAAATCCAAACAAAGCATTCCTTTAGTTTATTTCCTTTTAGGGTATCAATCCGACCAGTTGGTGGATGAGCCTATTCTAGGCTTTCTATTTATTTTCTCTAATGAACATAAGCCAACAATCATGTTTAATTTTAGCCAATTTCCAATTGATAATATGCATGATGAATGATGAAAATTAATATAGAAGGAATGCTTAAATATGCATCTGTATTAGTCTATATGTTTCTTTTTCAGCAAGAAGATAAGTTTCCAATAAATTTACATAAGAAAGATGATCAAGGCATCAACCAATAAGTGATATAGTGGACTTCATTGGTCAGGAAAACTCAATAGAGTTTAAATTTGCAGACTTCATAGACAATTTTGTTCATACAATTTTTGGGTTACATAGCAGTCAGAGTGAGCCAAGGATCAATTCAGAGATTAAAAGGGATTTTCACCTGAGTGAGCAGACAAAAACTAGAGATTGGTATATATACCCAATTTATATAGATATAAGGGTATATGGATGTGAGCTAGCTCCAGTTGCCTAAATATGTTCTAATGAGGATTTTCTCTTTGGAATACATAAGGAAAATGATCAAGATGGATGAAATCCATTTTGTCTCACATAAAATAAAATCACAATTTAAGATCAAGACCCAAGTAGGACCATTCATATGTAATATCATAATAGGAGGAGATGAGGCAAACTCAATCCTCAAGCAATTCAATTTTCAACCTAGTTTCACTTGGTCATATGACCCATTCAACATAATTTCTAATTTAAGGGTGGAAATCAAAACCACACCTTATAATCATACCCCTAGACCATAGATCGAGAAGTTCATGAATCAAGACTAGTGGGAGGAAAATACACTACAAGAAGCAAAAGAGTATATTTTATCTACAACCACCCTCCATAATCCAGTATCTCAAGATAAACAGAGAAAAAGGCAAAGGGAATAACCTTCATCTTCAACATGTACAGAAATAAGTTCCAAAGAATTCATCATTCAACAGGGAAAAAAAGAGGACACATCTCAAAGGTGTTACCATTCAAAATTAGGAAGAACAAGAAAGCATTGTTATGATTAGTTTATAGGTTCCCATAGGGTCAGAGGAGCTCTTCCCTAGTACCCCACCCTTCTTGGCCTCACAGAATCCTTCAAAAAAACAACAGTCAACATAATTGGGTGAACATGTTGATCCCAACATCTTAATTAAGATTTTGGAAATTAAGTAGAAAAATGAGACACTCAAATCTAGGACATATGCTTAGTTTTGGAAGTAGAATTCTACCTCCTAGCATAGGTTGTTAACAACATCTGATAATGAGAAAGGAAGGATGAAAATGACATTCTTACATACTCAAGTACCATCTCCAAAACCCCGTTCAGACTATAAGAAGATCAACTTCTCATTTGATGCAAAGCAAATACATCCCATTGATCAAATGGATATGCATAGGCATTTTGGAGAAATGATTTTCTCCACCATGAAAAATATTGCTATTTCACTTTCAAAGTTAAGGAAATCTCTCACCAATGTCAAGTCACAATTAAAATTGGAGAAAATTTCTTCATTAGAAAAGGACACTAAAATTAAAACATTGGAAGATTTGGTGATTAAGCTGGGTTATGATCCCACTAATGTCAAAGCAATCAAGGAGATCCTCAAGAAAAAGAATGCAAACATAAAGACGACATGCTCAAATTGTTCATTGAGAAAAATATACAGATAAAGGAAATGGAGGAACAAATAGAGAAACTACTTAAGGAAAAAGAAGGGGCTACACAAATGACCATAGCTCCAGTAACATACATACCAATTATAGTTTCAAGGACAACAAGGGATTCTAAATTAGTACCAAATTATTTGAATAAAGTTATGCACAACTCGTCTCTTCAGAAATAAGAAAATGATAAGCTCGAGAGAAAACTAAAGAATATAGAAGAACAAAAGATAAAAAAATGATACCCTCTTGGTGGAAGAGATTCAAAAATCTCACCAACTTGCCAAGAAGATTGATCAATTAGAAAATTAGTCACTAATGGATCACACCATGGCCCAAGCCAAGAAAAGTATTTGGATGGATAGAAATCATGCCATAACTAAGATTTGGTCATCTATTCAGATTATTTTCAAACAAGAAGAGTTAATTGATAGGTGAAAAACAACCATTGAACAAGTCAGAACAACACTGGAACAAAAACTAGTTGGGGCTTCATCCATGATCAAAGTGTTGAAATCAAAGATTACATTAGAGTTAGAGCATATCTAGATTGAATATAGGACAAATACCATCCTAGAAATCAAGAAGGTATTGTAGAAAATGAATTTAATGACTCAGTTGGAGACTAAGTGTCAAGCTCTGGAAAATGATGTCTAGAGGTTTCATACTAAATTTAATTTGGTGAATCAAGGAGGATTGTTAGGGTTAGTAGCTCCCAATAATAGATTAATCAACTTGGAATATTACTATGATAAACTTTACACTATTGTAATAGATAAATCCAAGTTTGTCGGTATCAAAGGAGATGCCACAAGTAAAGCTTTGATAGAAGCCTTGGAGTTTGATTTAACTATAAAACATGAAATCAAGCACATTTTCATCAACAAGCCAACTTTTGAGAAATATAATGAAGTAGACCAATTTTATAGAAAGCTAATAAATATTTCTATACCCAATGATGAAAGGTGGGATGAGTTGTGTAATATTATCAAGATTTTTGTTTTAATCTCCAACAGACAGACAACAAGACAACACATTTTGGGGCCAAGTCATCAACCATTTCCTCAAGGATAGTGCCAGCAAACTCAACAGCTTAAGCATTCGTACATTTTGGTACTATTTTTCTAAATCAATTATATGTTTTGAGAATCCAATATTTTTGAATAAATAAGTAGCATTCGATGTGTTAAGGGTTGAACCCTTGGATGAGTTTTCTAAAGAAGAATTGTATCAAACTGAAATTGTTTCATATTAATGAAAGGATTCTGGATTTACTTCAAACAACTTTCCCACTTTATGAGTTTTTCTTATGCTTTCAAATAATTTTGTTTTTCTACATGTATTTAAGTTTTTTATGAAGAAACTAGGTAAGAGAAAATTAAATATCAATCTATCATAAACCCCCCTCTGAAGTTATAAACCTATTTTAGAGATTGATTTATTTGGACAGTTTATCTTTATAAGCGCTCCTATATTATAAATTATCAATCATATTCATAATATTAAATATATTTTGTTGGGTTGTAAATATTGTTTACTTGCATTCTTTCTTACTTATGACTAACTAAAAATTCAGTTTGAATATTTAGGAAATCATAGCCTCTTACATATTTTCCTTTCCACACACTTTTAAATCAAATTATTGTTAAGAGGTAAAGAATCAACCCTTTCTAAATATTTAGTATTAAAAAGGTTTAAGCACCTCCCTTAATCTGCTCATAACATTGGTCATCTAAAGAACTTTTAAAACAACAAAACATTTTAGAAGCTCTCGTATAATTTCTTAACCTAGAATTATCTCAGAGAAAAACACAACCAATAGGTTTGACACCAGCAGTAGGATCCACTAACCTCCAAGTTCCATTTTTAATAAGTGCATAATATTCCTTTATCATTGCATCCTTCCATTCATCACAATTAGTAGCTTCTTCAAAACAATTAGGTTCACTAATCATAGAATGATTGAATTGACAGTCATGAGAAATATTAATTGAACTGGAAGTAACATCACCTTTAGAAGAACTTCCTATTTAAAAATCATCATACTTTATTGGAAATATCTAAACATGTGTGGATTTTCATAAAGGTTTGAAGTGGTTGTGATGGTTGCTCATCTTGAAAAACAGGCTCAATAACAGGCTGTTGAAGAGCAATTTCTGGTCTTGCAGAAACATTACAATTATCCAAATTTTCTTTAGAAATAACATTCTCATGATTCAAATATGGAAGAACCACAGACTGATCCAAAAAGGGAACCCCACCCCATCCCTTCACTATTTGGAACATCATTATCAGATTCAAAATAAAACTTTTTGGATGCAAATTTCTCCAATGAGTCGGTTATCTATCAACAATGGAATTATCTTTATCAGATTCAAGAAAAATAACATTTTTGGAAAGAATAATTTCTTTTTCTCTTCATCATACAACTTGTAAGCTTTGGAAGTAGCAAAATATCCCAAGAAAATACATTTACAACTCCTGACACCCAACTTGTTGCATTGATGTTTAGGAATTAATGCATAGCATAGAGAACCAAAGAATCTAAAATGTTGAACAACAAGAAGATGATTATACCACATTTCATAAGGAGACTTATTACTAATGACAGAAGAAGGGAAACAATTATGAACATAAGCTGCACAAAGCACCGCTTCTCCCAAAACATCAACTTAGTATTAAAGAACATCATATATCTAACCATATTAAGTAAAGTTCTATTCATAATTTCTGTAACACCATTCTGTTGTGAATTATAAGGTATGGTATTATTATGTTTGATTTCATTGTCCTTTATATACTGTTCAAATGCATTAGAAGTATAATCACCACCATTACAAGTTCTTATAATGCCAATGTTCAGTCAAGTTTCAATTTTTACCATCGAATGAAAAGTTTTAAAATTTTCAAATACTTGTGACTTATCCTTCAACAAATACACCCAAAACATTCTTGAATAATCATCAATAAATATCAACATATATTTATTACCATTGACAGTTGCAAAAGGCATAGGACCACATAAATTTGAATGTATGAGACCTAATTTTCTTGAAGCTCTAGAAGAAACTATGAAAATGTTGCTTAAAATACTTCCCCAAAATACAAGCATCACATGGTGTAAGTTTTCTTGGAATGGTAGGAAATCATTTTATACCTTTTTGTCTCACAATTATGATATTGTCATAGTTAATGTGACCAAAATGAGCATGCCATAATAAACATGAAGATAGAGTATCATTTCTCTGTCCTAAAAGAGAAAAATTATCATGAGAATTCATTATAGTAGATGATGTGGAATTCAATTTTAAAAGCGTACCTTCTTTAATACTCGTGATAATGATGGTATGATTAGATTCTCTACATATCTCAATGATGCCATCACATATATATATGGAATGACCTTGTTATTGAATATGTATAAGAGACATTAGTTTTATTTGAAATTGTGGAATGTAAAGGACATCTTGTAGAACATAATTTGCAAGTTTTGGTATCTTCAAATGAATGGATCCAATTCTCAAAGGCTTAACTTGAGATATGTCAGCCAAGTATACTACTCCATCAACTTGGTCACTCAATGTCTCAAAACAATATCTCCTAAAAGTCATATGATGTTATGAAACTAGCTCACAAAAAGATAGAAAAGATAATTGAACGCCTTAGAATTTAGCCTCTTCAAGGGGGAAACCTCCTTTACATTACAAAAATGAACAATTCTTGGATGATACAAATGACAATACCTCCTTTCTATATATAGAAGTATAAGGAGTCACAATATAACCTAGCTGACCTAACGGTAATAATATAAAGCCACAAAAATAACAATAGAGGGATTCTATGGGGCACAGTAATAACAATATGGGGACAATAGGGGCCCAACAATATTAATAAGGGATACAACTACAATAGTAATGGGGTAATCACTAGTATTATAGCGATCTAACATGCCCCTCTCCTTCAAAACAGTGTTGTCCTCAATGCTTGAGTAGTTCTGGATGCTTCTATATAAAATTCTCATCCTCCCATGTGGAATCTTCAACGAATAAGTTCTTCCACTCGATGAGATACTCTAAAATTGATCGATTTCGTAGCTGTCAATTTCTTCTTTCTATGACTGCTTCCAGTTCTAATATAATTTTTCCTTCCTCATCAAGTTATGGGAATATTTTTTTGAATTGGGAGCTTTTCGCCTATAACTTTCTTTAAACATGAGAGATGGAAAATTGGGTGCACTCGAGAAGCTACATGAAGCTCCAATTTGTATGCCATAATACCAATCTTTTGCAACACCTTGTACGGACCATAATACTTTGGTGATAATTTATTATCCTTCTTAGCTTGCTTGAGGGGCATTTTTTATATGGTTGTAGCCTTAGGAATACCCAATCACCTACATCAAAACTTCTTTCTCTGTGATTTTGATTTGCATGTTGTTTCATTCTATTCTGTGCCAACACGAGGTTATCCTTTAAGAGTTGGAGGACTTGTTGTTGATGTTCGATGTGATGTTCCATTGCTTGAACCTTAGAATTTTCTCTTAAATATGATGTGATGGATGGTGGCTGATACCCATAAAGTGCCATAAATGGGGTCATTTTTGTTGCTGTATGAAAGGAAGTGTTATACCACCATTCAGCCAAAGGCAACCATTTGACCCATTGTGTCTGTTTATCAGATACAAAGCAACGAAGATATCCTTCCAAACATTTGATTACTATCTCAGTTTCCCATCAGATTGAGGATGATAAGATGAGCTATGAGCTAACTGAGTACCAAGACAAGAAAATAATTCTGTCCAAAAATTTCCAGTGAAAATGGGATCTCTGTCACTTACAATAATCTTTGGGTTTCCATGTAGCTTTTGAATTGTTTCCATAAATGCAGTAGAAACTGTACTAGCTTTAAATGGATGTGATAATGCACAAAAGTGTGCATACTTGGTAAGTCTATCAACTACCACCATGATGACACTCTTTCCCTTATATTTGGGAAAACCTGTGATAAAATCCATTGAAACCTCCCCCCAACCTTGGCTTGGAATGGATAAAGGTTGTAATAAACCCGACGTCTTAATTATTTTAACTTTATTTTGTTGGCAAACCAAACATTACGCCACAGACTTTTGAATATCTGATTTAAGGCCATCCCAAAAAAATTCCTTCTTAATCTTGTGGTAAGTTTTTAAGAATCCTGAGTGCCCTCCTAAGGTAGAAGTGTGCAATTTCATAAGAATTTTTTGTTTGAGTTCGGAATTCTTATAGAGGTATAAGCGATCTTTGTACCATAACGAATCATTTTTCCAACTAAATGTATCATATGTACTGGAGTCTTGTTGTAACTTTTGAATAAGTGCCCACACTTCTTCATCATTCTTCCATTCCCCCCTTGCTTCATTTATCTAGTCTTGTTGGATAATAGAAATGGCACACAACAATTTTTCCACATCCTCATCCTTTCTTGAGAGTGCATCTACCACCACATTTTGCTTTTTTGTAGATGATTTCAAAGTCATAACCCAACATCTTTGTGACCCACTTTTTTTGCTCTTTATAGGATAATCTTTGTTCTAAAAAGTATTTAAGGCTATCATGACCCGTTTTTACCTTGAAGTGTCTTCTCATTAGGTAGGGTTGCCATTTATTAAGTGCATGTAGTATTGCCAACATTTCCTTCTCATAAATAGCTTTGTGTAAAAACTTTCCCTTGATTGGATGACTTTCAAAAGCAAAGGGTCTTTCATCTTCCATTAAAACAACACCAATTCCATTTCTTGAAGCATCATATTCCACAATAAGGTTTTTGTGAAGTCTGGTGTAGCTAAGACCGGTGCTTGGCACATTACCTCTTTAAGACGTTTGAAGGCCTTTGTTGCTTCTGGAGTCCATGAAAATGCATATTTCTTCAATAATGTTGTTAGAGGTGCTGCTATTCTCCCATAATTCTTTACAAACTTGTGATAGTACCCTGTCAACCCTAGAAATCCTAACAGATGCTTAATGGATGTGGGGATTTTCCATTCCCTAATGGCTTTAATTTTGCTAGGGTCTACCTTAACTCCTTCATGAGATACAATATGACTCAAATATTCCAACTCTTGTACTCCAAAGAAACATTTGGATCTTTTTTCATATAATTGTTTCTCCTCCAATAGTTGTAGCACCTTGTCAACATGTTCAACATGATCCTTCCAAGACTTGCTGTAGATTAGTATATCATCAAAAAATACTAACACAAATTTTCTAAGGAAGGGTTTGAAAATGGAATTCATCAAATCTTGAAATGTAGAAGGAGCATTGGTAAGGCCAAAAGGCATGACCAAAAATTCATAATGACCCTCATGAGTTCTAAATGATATTTTCAGAATGTCTTCATTTTTCATTCTGATTTGATGATACCCTGAACGAAGATCCAACTTGGTGAAGTAAATTGATCCATGCAATTCATCTAGTAATTCATCAATGACAGGAATGGGAAAATTATCTTTAATAGTTAGCCTGTTGAGCTTCCTATAATCCGGACACATGCACCATGATCCATCCTTCTTGTGCACCAATACTACTGGAGCAGAGAAAGAACTTTGAGTAGGTTGAATTATACCAGCCTCTAGCATTTCTGCAACCATATGTTCATTTTCACTCTTTTGGGCATAGGGATATCTGTACGGCCTGATGTTTGGAGGAACACTTCGTGGAATCAGATGACTAGCATGATCATGATCACGAATAGGTAGGAGACCTTTGGGAGTCTCAAATACCTTGGAATGATTGTCCAAGACTTTTTGGAGATCTAGAGAAATAGATGATTCCGATATGGAAACATCTAGTGAACATAATTCTACAATTACACCTCTTTGTTCCTTTTTTAGAAGCTTTTTCATACCATTAGAGCTAATTATCTTTCCTGGTTTCCCTGCAATACCCCTTAATTCAACTTCCTTTCCTTCCGCAGAAAATTTCATGAAAAGTTCTTGAAAATTAAAAGCTATTATACCCAAGGATTGTAGCCATTGGACTCATAGTACAACATCAGCACCTCCCATTGGAATGGAAAGCATTGGGCTAGTCAATACATATTCTCCCATAGATATATTGATATTATGGCACTTTCCAGAGCTATTTATTGTTCCTCCATTTGAAACCATCATTTGACACTCTGGTGCTGGATATAGGGAGCAATTCAATTCTTTTGCTATCTTACAATGAATAAAATTGTGGGTACTTCCTAAATCAATGAACACTATTACCTTTTTCTTCTTGATTTGTCCTTCTATCTTGATGGTTTGAGTAGTGGTAATTCCAGCCAATGCATTACAAGATATGGTTGGCTCCATTTCTTCTTTATCTAGACTTTGTTCTTGGAGTATATCCTCTTCTTTTGACCTTTGTTACTCCTTTTCTTCTTCCTCTTCACAATCTATGTAGAATAATTTCTTCTCAGCACACTTATGACCTTTAGTGTATTTGCTATCACAACTGTAACAAAGCCCTTTTGCTTTTTTTTTCTTCCAATTGTTGTGGTGTCAACCTTATAGGTTGTGGAAGACTAGGGGCAACAACACTTCCATCTTTATAGTTGTGAGTGGCATGCTTCCTGGTTGCCATAATTTTGCTTTCCATTTTTCTTGCTAACCTGAATGCCTTCTCTAATGAATTAGGTTCCCAAAGGTGAACATCATGTTGGATACTATCCTTTAATGTCCCTATGAACACATCAATCCTATGATCCTATGGAATATTTTTTACCCTTATGTTCAATTTTGGAACTCCTCAATGTACTCCATTATTGAACCCTTTTGTTTGAGACTTATCAATTGGCTAAAAAAAGTGTTGCTTTTTGTATCCTCATAATGTGCTGTCAATTCTTCTATAAAAATTGCTCAAGTTATAATTTTTTTACGAGACAAAAGTCATTGATACCATACAAATTGATTTGGTTCCAAATATAAAGTTGCAATACGTACCTTTTGTGTGTTTTTCACATTATTGAGATCGAAAAATTTCTCAATCTGTAATATCCATGTTGCGGGATCCTTGCCATCAAACTTCCTCATATCTATTTTTCGAATATGGTGGGTCTTCAATCCAACATTAGAGTCTATGAAATCATGATTAACATTTCTTTTGTTCTCATCATGAGTTTCCTTTACTACCCTTTCACCATTAGTAAGTATTTCTTGTAGGAACTTTGCCAAATTTGTTTTCAAATCTTCCATGCTTGTCTTAAACAATCCATATTAGCTTCTATGCATTTCTTTAAACCATCCATCTTAGCTTATACATCTTTCTTTAAATCATACATCTTATATTTCGTTACTTTTTGTGCAAGTGACACTTGTTGCACTTGGTCTCGTAATTTTGATATATCATGTTGCATTTCTTCCTCTTCTTCATGAGTCATGCTAGAGCTCTCAGGTTGCTTACTAGGTGTTTGCATTTTTTTTCCTCAAGGCATCAATTACCGATAATAATGCTTTACTATGCCCTTTGAATTCCTTCAAACTAAATTTTCAAACCAAGATTATGCAAAAATTTAAAAAAAACTACACACCTTTTTTCACTTTGTAGGAGCTTGATATTGAATATGATGTATCTTTGTAATTTCGGATCATTCAGTTCTAAAATTGTGACCTGCTGTAGCCCTCTATGTCCTCCTTCCAATGCCACTAGTCTGATCCAAATTGGATTCTCCAGGGAAGCGTTATGCCAAATCTCCCACAGTGACCTAATTATAGACTAGTTTAGTAGAGCAAACTTGTACGACGTGACACAAGTCACTGTTTTGATCTTTGGCTCTAAAAATATATACAAGAAACTAAAGTCCGACCTCTTTCTGTACCTTCTTACAAAATTTCAATCCGATGCTCAGAGAGAAAGTTATGATGATTGTCCCCAGGTCACTTGTTTGGAATGTAATTCAAGAGTCTGCAAAAAGACTAACTTCCTCAGATCATATCTTCGCAAATATAGTGTGAAAAGCTCTGAAATTAGAACCCAAGGTTCAGTGCAATTTTGTCTCAAATGGGTTTTTTTAGCTTCTGAAACTTTGTAGAAAACAAGTTATAGCGAAAATGCCACGATGACATATTTGGTGTAGCGAAACCCTAGAATTCAAAGCTCTCATACCAAATGTTATGAAACCTGCTCACAGAAAGATAGAAAAGATTGTTGAATGCCTTAGAATTCAGTCTCTTCGAGGGGGCAACCTCCTTTACATTACACAAATGAACAATTCTTGGATGATACAAATGACAAAACCTCCTTTCTATATATAGGAGTCTAAGGAGTCACAATATAACCCAGCTGACCTAACAATAATAATATAAAGCCACAAAAATAACAAGAGAGGGATTCTATGGGGCACAGTAATAACAATATGGGGACAATAGGGGCACAACAATATTAATAAGGGATACAAATACAATATTAATGGGGTAATCACTAGTATTATAGGGACCTAACATAAGACATGTGTTACCTGAATCCAAAATCCCACTATCTTGCCATGAAGAAAATGCAGTACTAAAAAAATCATTGATATTAAAATTGAAATTGGAAACAATGTAATGTGCAGACTCTAATGCTTTTCCCTTATTTGGTGGTGGTTGATATTTCATTTCATTGAACTGTTCTCTCCTTTCACTAAGTTTTTCCCAAGGAATTCTACAATTAGCTACAATGTGACCAACTTTTCCACATATCAAACATTTGATAGGTTGTTTATCATTACAATTTCTTTGTTGTCTATCATTTTGTTGTCTGTCTCCCTGATTATTTCTCCCCCCAGCCTCTATAAATTTTTCTACTGTGACCTGTAGTATTTTTATAACCTCTAAAAGTTTCAGCGTGAGTCCTTTTATCTTTTTGTGCAAGGCACAATTTCTACATTAGAATTTTGTGGAGTCTCTTTCTTCCCAAAGGTCATTTCTCTCTCAGCGATTTTGTTCACTAGTTTATCAAATGTAATATCTTTCAATTGTCCAATAGATTAGAGAGATTCCAAGTAGTGTGAATAGACAGGGTGGAGAACTTTAATAAAAGAAGTAAGTTGCAAGTCTACTTCAGCACCAGTGAATTTTATGTCATGAAAAATAACTTTTAGTTCAGAGGCCATCTTCAAAGGATCATTGTCTTTCATCTCCAAATTAAACAATCTTAACAACAAATGAATAATTTCAAGTTCTAAATGTGAATTACAAAGTTCCTTCAACTTCTGTAATGGTTCAAATGCAGTATCACAAGAAACAACATATTTTCTTTCCTCCCTTGTTACTGATGGAGTGATTAATGCACATGCTTTCTTATTTTTTGTCTCCCAAATTACACGTTACTTTTCATCATTAGGTGGCTTAGGTGAAATTTATTTTTCATCTATGTCTTTCTTTCCCTAACAGCCTCATTCCCGCAAATCGTTAAAAATAAGTGCACTTTTTAGCTTCCTAATCTGTTCTTGATAATTATCCTTTTTGCTAAGCATAACTCCAACTATTGATGTCAATGATTTCATGATTACTTGCAACCAAACAAATCCTTTTGCAAATATGAATTATGTGCAATATTCTTAAAAAAATAAAAACATAAATATCTTTCTCATTTTAATTTAAATAAAGATTTGGCTTAATGGATTGTTGGTGAGCTCCAAAAATAAACCAATAGAGAGTTAGGTTCAAGCTTCACTATTTCGCTTTTTCTTTTTCTCTTCAACTACATATTTCAAATAAATAAATAAATAATTGTCATTGAATATTTCCACCACTTTTATCTCCAAGTTAATTAATTTCAGAATTAGCGACTTTTACTTTGAATTTCTCATTTCACTTTTCTTTAACCATTTTTTTTCTTAAATGTAATTGATAAAAGAAATGAGAAATATTTTCTTTAATCACGATTTGATACAATTTTCATTCACTTGATAACACGGGGGCTTCAGGGGGAGCAATACCATACAACGTGGGTTCATATTGGGGAATATATATTGAAGAAAAAATGACATAATATATGGTGGGATATATAGGGGGTAATTGTTTTTTATATTGTTAGTTATAAAAAATGGAACTTAAGGTTAATGAAAAAATATAAAGGGGTATAAAAAATGTTAATGAAAAATGGATACCTACAATATCTAGTGGAAGTAGGGGTTTTTAAAATTGAGAAGGTGTCTTGGGTTTATATTGGTAGGGGGTTAAATAATGTGATTTTTAAGGGTATTTTCCAATATGTAGTTGAATTAAGAGTATTGTTTAATATGTCATGAACACACGTGATAAGGGGTCCATTCACTGAAGCCCCCGTGCTTGATACTCACCAAAATTTTCTACTATTAACTTTATGCTGTTTCTAGAAGTAATATAAAATGTATAGGAAATTTATTCACCTTATTTTTGGTCTCATATTATGGAAAATGTCTCCATATTCATTTAATTTTTATAAATCCTTGTCAAAAAAATCAGTAAATAATTTTTTTACTTTCACTTTCATAAACCTTGAAGCATTCTCTACATGCAAGTAATATCTGGATTAAATTCAAAGGCCAAAGATGGAAAAAATTATTCCATTAAAAGTAATTAATAATTATAGCTTCGCTAATATTCAATGTTATTTATTCACTATTGATTGTGCTAATAATAAGAGTTACCTTCACTTTTAACTTGGGTTTCAACACTTCCATAGTGTTTATTTCATGCTTTTGCAGGAAATGTGCTCCTGAAAATGCATTTTATGAAACTTGTACATTCTTCCTTCCATAAACTTCAAGCAATGTCTCCTTAAAAGCAAACTTAGTAGGCATGGAGTTTATAAAAAACTCAACTAAGGCTCTAATACCACTATACAAGCCCAAATAAATTCCACAATGGAAGAACAATTGTATTAATGATTAAAGTCACTTATTTATACAAATGCAATCTATGTACGAGAGAGTTGTGTCTTGGTAACTTGTTAATGGTAAGAAATAAATCAAAAACTAATTACATAATGTACAATAATAATCCCCGAGGATTAGTTAACAATAAAAATACACCAACTAGCTCAATAAAATATTTTCATTAAATGAGAAGGCGAAATAAAAATGAATGCACAAATATAAAATATCTCTCTTTTTTTTTTTTTTCCGAGGAAAAAAACAAACTTTTTTATAAGAAATAAAAAAGTTACAAGCACATGAATTAACATTCCAGCTTCTTCTGAGAGCTTTGAGACCATCATCAGTCCTCAAGGAGAGAGGAATTCTTCTCCTTGTATCATCAAGTCCAACCAAAAAGAAATAAGCACTTTCTCACTTACTTCCAGCACTGTATCGTTGCCTTCTCAAGGCAACTCTGTCAAAACAGTTTGTTAAAACCATATCAAAAATTTAAAACGTGGGCCTCCTTTTTACATAGGAAAACAACCCACGGATCTGTTTTTAAAAGTTTGTTTCCAGCTATGTCTATCCAAAAAAATAGGAGATAGTAACCATCCGAGTTTTTACTTGACCGAAAACAGAGAAGTAAACGAAAATAAGCAAAAAAATGACACAATAACCAGCATCCTGTAACAACTGAGCATTTTAAGATACAGATAGAGAGTGAGGAGGGAGATCCGACACACGGATCTAATCGTGCATTTGTTGCGTTATCATCCACGAATCCACAACGAGCTGCAAGCCTTCTCTAGAAAACATGTCTGCCTCTTCATTCCTGTCCCTGTATATATGTTCAATGGAGAAAAAATTAAAATGGAGCTTTAAGCTTTGTATTTCATCCAGAAGCGGTCTCAGCATATAGTTTTGACACCTATATTTCCCATTGACCTAGTTTATTACATTCAGAGAGTCCCCAAAGATCTGAACCGAGAAGATGTTTTTGCTTATTAGCCAGCATAAAAGAAGTTTTAGGGCGGATAGTTCAACAAAGTTGTTTGTGTCGGGTCCTAAACCCACAACAGCTTTGAGGGAGTGAGAGGGGCTGATATGGATGACTATCCGAGCACCTGCAGTGTTGTTTTGGGCTGCCCCGTCGAAGTATGCCCATGTAACGCCTTCCCTGATTCGTTCTTCTTTTTTGTGGCCTGAGTTCTGAGATTCTTTAGGTTCCGGGATGCTAGATAGTATAGCTAAACTTTGCATAGCAATCGCCTCTGTTGGGGTACGCTGTTCTCTGAAGATGCTTCTATTTCTAGCAATCCATATACCCCAACAGATGATGGGTGGAAGATTTCTTAGGTTCCTCTCTGGTTAATGGTTCCACCAATATTCCCAAACTGTCAGAAAAGTATCCCCCTCCCATCTGACATTTTTCCCTAATAGCTTTTGCACTTCTTTCCAAACTTTCCTTGCAAAAGGGCATACAATGAACAGATGACGAATGGATTTAGTGTCAGAGAAGCATAGAGGGCATCTACCTAGGCCTTGTTTGAATCTAGATTGAAGGATGTCCCAGGTAGGAATTTTCTTTTTTAATACACACCAGATGAATAATCTTGTTTTCTTGGGGCATTTCAATTTTAGCAGGGATTTAACCCACCATTCTGGGATAACCCATCCTTTCTTCTTCATTAGGAAAGAGTACCCCATCTTTGGGGAGTAGACACCAGTTTCAACATGTGCCCACACCAGTTGGTCCGGTCTGTCCTGGATTCTGATATTTGATCTCTTTAACTCCTGAAAGAAACCTCGCCACTCATTTCCCCATCTGGGGTCGATTCCTAACTCTTCTTCTGACTTCCAAGCTTGGCCCCAGATGGTGGATTGACCCGAATTTACAATCTGATGTAGGCCATGAATCCCCATTGAGTCAAGGTGAGCAATCATATCAGGAGACAGAGCGAAAGAATCATTGCATCCCACCCAAGGGTCTCTTCCTATCCTTACATTTTCACCATTTCCTACCTGCCAAGCCAAACCCTGTTCAATAACCTTGAATGCCTCCAAAGTGGCCTTCCATATCACAGAAAAATTCCTGCCTTTCTTGTTTGAGTTCCTTATCCAATCTTCTAGGGGCATGGGATCTATATATATTCGCTTTACTACTCTGGTCCATAGATTCTCAGAAGTGATTAAACGCCAGCAAGATTTTGCTGCTAAGGAGATGCTGAAGTCATAAAGATTTTTATGCCCCAGCCACCCCAATCTTTTGGCCTTGCTATTTTATCCCATGCCACCCAAGGAAGCACTGAGTCCTCCTTAGATTCGGACCAAAGGAATCTGTTGCAAAGTTGTTTTATCTTGTGAAGGATGCCTTTTGGGATCCATGTCAAGGCTCCCCAGAACACTAGCATGGCCTGAAGGACTGAGTTCAAAAGTGTCAGCCTACCTACCCGCGATAACCACTTGAAACTCCAATGGGAAATTCTTTGTTCAATTTTGGCCACCAGCCAGTTCCAGTCCTGCTTTCTATAAACTTGTGGTTTTAACCAAAAACCCAGATACTTGAAAGGATTCTCCATCTTACAGGCCTCGAAAGGTAAGTGAGATACAATCATGAGCTCCTCTTGTCTGTTGAAACCCTCCAAAATTAGCTGGGACTTCCTGGAATTTATTTGAAGGCCTGTTGCTTTCAAGAATAGATCAAGAATGCTTTTAAGCTCTTTGATTTCAATTAAACTCCCATTTGTAAATAATAAAATATCATCTAAAAAAAGGAGATGGGTAATGAACAGATTTACAGCAACTTCCAAACCTTTAACCAAACCTGATCTTTTAGCATTGGAAATCAGTCTGCTGAGACGCTTAGCAGCTAGGAGAAAAAACAGTGGAGAAAGGGGACATCCTTGCCTCAAACGCCTTTGACCTCTGAAGAATTGGGAGGCGGCCCCGTTTATTAAAACTACAAAAATTGCATTTGAGATACACCCCATGATCCAACTTATGAATTCCACCTTGAAACCCAGGTGTGTCAACAACATCCTGAGATAAGTCCAACTGATTCTGTCATATGCTTTAGACAGATCAATTTTTAGCACAACCCCTTTTGATTTTGAATTTCTGATGTTGTGTATGGTTTCTTGTGCTACCCCTATAGCTTCGTGAATTTGTCTGCCATCTAAAAATCCAAATTGTTCCGGAGAGATGCAATTGGATAGAATCGGTTTCAGGCGGACCGCAATGGTTTTTGCAATAATTTTGTATATGCAGTTACACAATGAAATTGGCCTGAAGTCCTTGAAAGATTCCGGGGCCTACTTTTTAGGAATGAGAGCGATGAAAGTTGCATTGAAGGGAGAATAAACCTCACCTTTTCTCCTTGATTCCTCCACCACTTCCATTAGCTCATCCCCTATCAACTCAAAGAAGTGAATAAAAAGTTCCACTGTCTAGCCATCCGGACCCGGACTCTTGTCCTTTGCCATAGATTTTATAATGCTTTCTACTTCATCCTTTGTCACTTCTCGAAAGAGATCTTCAGCCTCCTCTCCCTCCACAAAACAGGGGAAATTTTGAGCTGTTCTAATAATTTCAGCTAAAGAAACCCCACCTGGATCTGAGAACAAAGATTTAAAATGATTCTTCCCCATATTTGACAAAGCCTCAAAAGACGAGGCTTCTCTGCCCTCAGGATCCTTTAGCTTCCAGATTGTATTTGCATTTTTCTGGCCTTTTCCATAGTTGTGGAAAAATTTTGTGTTTTCGTCCCCTGCTTTCAGCCATATTGCCCTGCTCTTAAGTCTCCATTCTTCCTCTTTATCCAACAAGATTTTTATCTCGATTTCTCAAGAGTTATAATCCTTTCTTTTGACTCCTGAGTGGCGTAAGCATCCGCCTCTGGAGCTTCTAGGGCTCAGAGCTCATCATCTATTTTATTCAAGGCCTCATTTTGTTTTTTCCTTCTATCAGATGCCCATTCAACAATTGCTTTCTTTAACCTTTTAAGGTTTTCCATGAAGAGGGCTCCTTTATTTCCAGAAGGGTCTCTTCCTGAGTGTCTCCAAGTATTCCTGAACAGCTGGTTAAAATATTCTTCTTCCAACCAAGAAGCATTGAATTTAAAAGGAGCTGCGGGTTTAGGGGGGGCTTGGAGAGTTCTAGAAGGATGGGAAAGTGATCAGAATTCCCCCCTTCACCCACCCATTGCCTAAACATCGGGATATTGGAAGCCATCAGATCACTGATGAGGAAACAATCCAGCCTTTTTGCTATCCTCTCCTCCCCAGTTCTCCTATTCCTCCACGTAGGCTTGGCCTTTATAATGTTTACATCTAACAGCTTGTGGGATAGGAGTAATTGTGTAAAAAAATCTGTTAGGGGATCGATTTTGGCCGAGGGACCCCAAGCCTCCGCAGTCCCTAGGGAAAAATTTAGATCGCCTCCTACTATCAGATGTCTCTCCTTTAACAAATCTTTGGCCATGAGCGCATTCCAGAAAGCAGCCCTTGACTGACAGGGTCCATACACATTTACTGTTAGGAAAGAGAAATCGAAGTCAGGGTAAATAACCTCCATGCCCAGTACATTGGGCATTCCCCAATGGCTCAAAATTTTCAATCTGCCATCCCTACAGCCGATGGCAAGACCACCCGAGTGGCCTTCTGCATCAAGGGCTACGAAAGACCACCCTGGGAGGAGAGAGCAGAGGACTGGTTCAATTTCTACAGCCCTTCCCAGAGTTTCTTGAAGAAATACCAGATCAGGGTTATAGCGTGAGATAAGTTCCTTCAAAGCCAGTTTTTTGGGTTTACTGGCTAAACCCCTACAGTTCCATGATAAACAGATCATTTTATAACCGCCTCAAGGGGTTTTGTTGCTCTAAGCGCCCCAGGGATCACCATTTGCTTGCCATCAGCCACATCTAGTTTTGCTTTGACTTGAGCTTTGGACAGATCTGACTTCCTTCCTTTGCCCTTTTTATGTAAAGTTTTTGACGAAGAAGGACCCAAACCACCCACATGATCCCCCAAAACAGGGGGGGGGGTCAGACTTTTTGCTAAGGGATCTAAGATTATAAGTGCGGGCAGGGGTGGAACCACTTGAGTCTGGGATTTCTAATGAAACAACTTCACGGTTCAGATCAATTGAGGGAATTGCATCAGTTAATATTTCAATGTTTGAAATGACATCTTTGCATTTAGAAGCCAGAGGAGAATCCATAGAAGGGAGCACAAAATTTGATTCAGGAGAAATGACAGAGATTTGAGGGTCTGACTGCTTACCGGGTGGTATATTAGCTGTGGCCTCAGAGGTCCCCACTGGAGATTTTCCGAGATCATTCTGGTCTTCGTCTGCAATGTTCGGGTCTCCTTTGGTCTTAGGCAGAACTTCATCCTCCTGGCCTTGAACCCCTTCCATGGGCTTGTTCTCTGGGTTATCCTTGGCGGCCAAGATTGGCTCTTCCCTCATGCTCCGCTCCCACTGTTCAGCTGTTTTATGAACTCTCCTTTTACGCCTCCCTAGAAGGCAATCCTTTTCCAGATGGCCATGCTCATGGCATCTGTGACACCTGAATGATAACAGTTCATAATCCAACAATTGTTCAAAGACATATTCTCTATATTGCAGATTTATTGAGTCCACTAGCTTTTCGCTTGGGTTCAGGCGCACTAATATCCTCGCTACTACCCTTTCATGTGTGTCAAGAAAGGATTTGTCCGCTTCCAAGAACGTACCCAGAGAATTCCCGATAGAAGCAAAGACCGAATCCACCCAAAGGAAAGGTGGAAGACCAGGTGCCCTCACCCAGATGGGGAATTCCTCCACCTTTTCCTTGGACGCATCAAAGAGCGGAGACCATCTTTTGAAAAAAACTGGGTGTTTCCCAATAGCCCAATTTCTTCCTTCAACCCATTCCATGGCTGCTTTACTATCAAAACTGATCATGAACCACCCTTTGACCATAGTTGCAGTTTTGAAAGACTTTGCCGGAGTCTCCTTCCAGTGGCCTTCCACCCATTGCTGTAGAAATATACCTGAGACAGGGCGACCCCTTACACGACCCACGAGAGTGCTCTCTGCCACTTTCAATGCATCTTCTACTTGTACGTCCATGCCCAATAACAGGTTTCCCGCTAACCTTCTCGCTTTTAGAGGTTTTGCCTTCTTTCTCTTACCCCAACCCTCTCTCGATCCAAATCCTCCTCTTTGACAATGCCTGGAGCGTCTGGTTCCTTTAGAGTTCCATGCACATCACTCGCCGAGGGGATATCGACCTTTTCTGGGGATAATTGGCTCGGTGCTCCTGTTGGGATTCCTTCCTTGCCAGAGTAAATGCTCCCCTTCTCTTCCGGCCCCCCAATGTCAAGATTTGGAACATCATACCCTTGTTTAGTAACCTTCCCAACTTCAGACCCAAACCCCTTGTTTACCGGATCGCCTGTAACCAAGTCCTTTGAGGAAATGGGTCGAATAATAGCCAAGGGGCCGCTTCTTTCCCTATCTGCTGTATCCGTGCCTTGCAAGCTACCTATTGTACTCCATAAACCCTGTCTGGAATTGAAATTTATAATGTCTTCAAGGCCGACCGACGGGCAAAAAATCTTCAATGGGGATAGAATCTTACCAGCTGGGAGACCTTTCTCTATCTATGGGCATTCCTTCTCTCGAACTCCTAAAACTCCTATGCAAACCCCGCATTTGCCAAGCACACCAGGTGAAAATGGACTCTGCTCCAAAGGCGATTTACTGCTCCACGGACCTCCGGCTGGAAAAATGGCTAGTACAGTGTTTCCACCCTGTCCAAAAAACTTATCCAGGTTTTGCTCAGTAACGTCCTTACCCCAGACCGAAAGAATGTCTTCTGGGGCTGGGTCTAAGTCCACCGCATCATTGTGGAAACCCATGGTAACTAAACCGTGGTAAAAACTGACACCTCGCAGGCGCCCGTTATCCGAAGAAAACACTCCCAACACCGACAGGGTTAAAGCGCCGGGATGATTAAGGTAAATCTTAGGTGAAAACCCGTCTTGGAACGCTATTACAAAGGTAACCCCTCAAGGGAAAACTGCCGAAAACAAACCACCATGCGAAAACCTTCCAAGGCTTAACCGAGGAATGTCAAGGAGAGACCGCCCGCTTGACAGCTGCTAGGGTACCTCGTATACGCGGAAGCCCTCAGTGTCTGCCATCCGTCCACCCCGTACCAGCTAGTCGGCGTAGAGTAGGTTGTCTGCGTCACCTAGGCCAGAGGCCTAGGGTTTCAGGATCGACCCCTGCACCCTCCGTCCATCATCGTTTTCGAACTGCATCCATGTTCGTAGGCTTGAATTATAAAATATCTCTTATCATTCACCTAATAATTATTAACACTAAAGAAAAACAAAAGTATCCATATAAATAAAAATAAAATAAATAAATAAAATAAATATATAATATATATATATGACATTACACTAGACTAATTAAGATTCTAAAGTGTTTACATATTCTATAGAATTGTAGATATAAGTATCCATAATAACATAAAAACAAAAATAAAAATAAAAATCATATATATATATATATGACACATTACACCACAATAATTAAGATTCTAAAGTGTTCACATATTGTGTAGAACTGTAGATATGGATATTTACGTGAAGCTTCTTCTCATAGCCATCATGTACTTCCGTTGTGTCTTTTCCAATATAATCAGAACATCAAAGAAAAACATCGTTCTCAGTCCGTAAGTGCGAGAAAAACCGCAAAGGCATTGAAAAGATACCACACAATGCAGATTTTGATATTTGCATCGTCTTTTCAAAAGGAGGCCACTGAGATTCTTGGAATTGATGGTACACAATGAAGAAATAATTATGAAGCAAAAATAAGAAAAGAAGAATACTACACGAGTTACAAAGAGTTGTACTAATTTCATCAATGGAAACAATTGTTTTCTGAGACAGATTTCTTTTTGTTGGTCTAATGGTTGTGAAGGGGTTGTAACGGCGGAGAACTTCAGAAGAAATTTATTCCATGCAAGGGATCAATATGATCTGTTTGAGCCATAAAGAGAAAAGCAATGGACAAAATATAAGATGAATTTATGAATTTTTACAGCGGTCAATTGGGTTCACCAGAATTGACTTGTGGAGACGAAGACGTTGGTGTAATTGTGCCTCTTGGTGTAATTGTGGTACTTAATTAAATTAACAAATACATATTTATGTGTTGCACATATGTGGAGATGAACGTAAAAGTAATATTAGCACAGTGTCATGCACAAGGTTATTAGTTGTGATGTTGTACGCTGTTCGTGAATGCTACTAATCTCTCAAAGTCTAGTTATGAGAGAGTTTATAGGTGAGATTGGAACATAGGACGTTAATATGGAAATAAGTCATCAATTTTTTGTTAAATTAAATTTTTATAATTTTTCTTTAAATTATTATAAGAAAAAGTTATTTATTTCTAAAGTTTAATATTAAGTTTTGCATAAATCAAAACTAAACTAATAATAGTCAAAGTAGGGACTAATAATTATTAGGTCAATGGTAGGGATATGACCTCCAAGGAATATTAGAATATTCTTAATAGTATTCATAAATCAAAATTTAAGATTTATCTCCAAAGTAGCTATACTCTTTTAATTAAATTGATTAAATAAAAAAATGAGGGCTTGTGGTATTGATAAACCATGATATTGTAACAAATCTTATTTAAAAATTAAAAATTTCCATGGTAAAGTGGGGATGAATCTTCATGGTTAAAAATCTTGGTACAGATTTTCTTAAATGTATATATTAATTAATTTTATAAATAATATATAATTATTGGGGGAGACAGGGCAGGAAGGGGTGTAAAAGGTACCCGATGAAGAAACAACGATGAAATTTGCATGGGGGGTAGGGAAACCCACTAATAATCAAGCAGAAGAGTTGCCTTTGTGGCAAGGTTTAAAAATAGCACTAGAAAGGAGAATTTATCATCTCATTGTAATGGGAGACCCAATGCTAGTTATTCATAAAATCCATATAAAAAAATATTTAGCACCCTTAGATGAGCGAATATGGAATGAAATAAAAATGTGAATCTATATCTTTGTACCATGTTAAAAGAGAAAATGATACTATTGTAGATGAATAATCCAATATAGGAGTAGGACTTGATTATGGCTTTCTTCTACTAAATTGAGGTGTGTTATCATTTCAATACATTCCATGATGATTGAGAGGATTAAGAGTTTGATGGTTGGGAAGATATCCCTTATGCCAAGATGGAAGGAGGAAGCTTTGAGGCATTCCTTGGTTTTAAATGCCATTCATGAAGAATCATAAGGAAGGTGATGGTTTGACGACTCATAGCTTTGGAGACAGAGACATATTGTCCCTCCATGTGGTTAATTACCAGAGTTCTCATCATTAGTGAGGACAGATGGTGTCGTAATCCCTGTTCTTATGCATTGGGATATAAGTCTCCTTAGGTTTGTATCTCATTCATCTGCTTCAGGAGTAAATGTGATCAAACCAAGAATCATGTGAGGGATATGTTGCAGAGAACTCGTAACTGCAATCAATTTTTGGAGTCTGAAAACATTCAATGTTGTTTGATGCCAGTTGCGAAAGGAGTGGGGCTCTCTATCGTCTATAAATGGCAAACGTCAAGGCTATAACTGCATAAAATATTTGTCAAATTTCGTTTGCAAAGTTGCATGGCATCGTTGAATGTGGAGGGTGGTGAAAGTTTGCAGTAGACATAGGTCACAGTGGAGGAATGCATTGGGAAGATGGATAGGGTCAGGGAGCAAATTGCTTTGTAGGAATGCACCCATTTCTCAATGGAAGCATTGGACAAGGATATGGAGTAGATTCGCCTTGTGGTGGAAATATTGTCCACCAAAGTTGATAATTTGACTTTGAAGGTTGATGGAATCGAGGTTGCGGTAGAGGAAGTGGCAATGGGAGTTTTGAAGGAGACCTTGGGCTTGTAGGAGTCATCCTCTCCAAGAAAAATTCAATCAAGCAAACCTTAGGAGCAACTTCCAGGAATTTAAATGCAAAAAGAGGAAAAAATGGAAATGAAGTCGCAAAAGGATTACTAGGAATGTAGTTTCCTTTTAGAAAATTTATTTGTTTAATGTTATGTGAAATGATATTATATAATGGTCTTTTTGGAGATTGTACAAAATAAATTTTGTTAGAAGTATAGTAGGTTACAGGCAACGTAGCAGTAGAACTCGTTTTCAATAATTATGGAGTGTGAAAGATGATACACTATATATGATTGTAAGGGTTCTGGCCTGTATACCATATTTTGATTAATATAAGCTACTAGTTCCATTAAATAATAATAATAATAATAATAATATTTTTTTTGAATTTTTAAATTTTAGCAATGTGAGATGTACCATGAAGTGCTTTAATGTTTTGATTCATGTTATATGCCTAAGCTAGTTTTAGTAGTTACAGAAGAGAGTTGAGCTTTATCTCTAAAGATAGTTATGCACTTTTTACTTTTCAATTTAATTAGCAACGTGAGATGTACCATGAAGTGTTTTGAAGTTTTGGTTCATGTTGTATGAATGAGCTAGTTTCAGTAGTTATAGAAGAGAGTTGAGCTTTATCTCTAAATATAGTTATGCACTTTTACTTTTCAATTTGATTAAAACAATTCATATTTATAGGTGTGAAATTTGGTTTTTATTTGATATTTTGTTTATGGCACTAAACTCTTATTACATATTATTACTTAACTTTTTTTGTTACATTTGTTTTTAAATGTAAATATGTTTAACTTATACATTAATTCTTTTTATAATTAATAACAATAATAATAGGATGCAGGTTTCCACAATCTATAATCATAGTTAATATTTCTAGATGTATTTAATGTGTAATTGATGCAAAGAATATGTTCCACATTTTACTTAGATACTCCACTCATCTTACTTTGTTTGGTCCCTGAGAATAAGTGGAGTGACCACCTGAAAAGTCAAACACATTCGGACATAAAATCTATCCAAAATATTAATTATAATGATACAAATTTAAAATAAAATTATAATTTATTTAATTTAATTTTATATTTAATTTAATTTTTTAATTCATTAATATTAATAATAAATTCCAATAAAACATAAGACTAAAAAAATTATTATTCAAAATTAAAAATAATACAACAATACTAAAATCAACCACCAAATAAATTTCAGAATACAGCATCGATATTATAAAAAAAATAAGTGATCAAGCTTGGGATCTTTAAGCTAAAGAGGTTTTAAATCAAACACAACGTTAAAGAAGGTAAGACTATAGGGTTTCGAAGCATCATGTTTTATAGGGTTTCGAAGTACCATGTTTTACATTTTAGAAATGGCTATAAAATTATTGCATGTAGAGACATTCTTTAATGAAATTAATGTTGTAATGACGGTCGTGTCTGTTATTAAATATTTGACTGTTAAATTATAAAAAATTAAAATGAAATAAAATGAAAAATAAAATTAATTGATCTAAAATGTAGAGATAATAGTTTTTCATGTGTTATCATATTGGGATATATTATATTATATAGAAATAAAATAAAATAATGAATTTATTGTTTTTTAATAATATTTTTTTTGAACAACACACCATAGTTTTATGTTTTTTTAATAATATGTTTTTTCGAACAACACACCATAGTTTTATCAATAATATTTTATTTGTTAAAATTTTACTCACATTTCTTTTATTAAATGTTTTATATATTTAACTTTCGAGTCACTAAATCATCATTTTCTTCATAGCCTTTGTTTTCACCTACTCTATATCTCCTCGTAGTCATGCTTGGAAACCCTCTTTTTGCAAAGGCCAGGCTGTAGGGTTCATACTTGGGAAGGAAGACCTCAGAAGAAGTTTAAATGTCAAATTAAAGGGAAATAGGTTGCATATCAAAGGCAAGGGATGAGCTTTCAAGGACCCGGAGATCATCCTTCTCTGTATGTCCCCCTTGTGAAGTGTGGCAGAAAATGATAGGCACACTAAGCTGATGTCGGACCTTGAGACCTTGGAGAAAACCTACTGGAAAAAAGTGCACAATTTCCAGGCGGATCACTGACCATCTCCACCTTGCTACTCTTCGGAAGCAGTTTGGCGGGGCAACCCATGTGGACGATAAACCTCTATGCCCCTCCGGATTTGAATAGTCAACTCCCGATCCAATGGTGCGGATTCGTTCCAGAATGGGGGGCGCTGAAGAGATCCATGTCCTGCCGCTGCTCGAATTCTGGAACTAGGTGGGAACCAGGCCAGCTGTCGGGGTTTCATTCGTCGATGCAGTAAATGGTAAAGTATGATGTCATAAAGGTAACCACTATCCTCCCCTCCACTCATGTTTACCACCTCATCCCTCATCACCAAATCACGTTGCAACATGTGTTTTTTGGTGCTCCTCCTACCTACAACTTGCTTAGAACACTGTTAGCACACCCCCGTTGCCCTGATAGCCCATCCTAGTATCGTTTTTGTCCTCCTCTGCGTTAACCAGGTAATCTATTCAATTGTACTTCATTTTTTCCATAGGGTAAAAGTCTAAAAAACCGAGAAATGATGGCCTTGAGGTCTTCCAAACCCCCTAAGGCTCCAAAAACATGTGAACCTAAACCCTCATCCAACCTTGACCCCTTTATGGATATGGAAGTGCAAATCATTGAGCCGACTTGCTCCTACAACCCGGTAAGCCTCCGAGCTAACCTTTTCGACCAATCTGTCAGGGGAGAAGAGCCCTTCCAAGTGGTGGATTTAGGCCTGTACTACCATATTTCCCCTGCCATGCACTGCTTCCCAGAGTTTGTTTCCTTGCTAGCAGCGACATATGTCGACAAGAATAACTACTTCATTTCTTCTCAAGGGGTTAAGATCCTAGAAATCACCCAAGGGCTGATTCAGAAATCCTTGATGTACCCTTCTACCCCAAAATTAATGTAGTTCACTAACAGTACTTTAATGTACTATTACTCCACCCTCCCAGCCACTAAGCAAAAATCCTTCTTGGAAATGATCCTAGCCCCTGGACTAGATATCTTACCTATTGTTCCTAGTTT
>APFE030202600.1:4875-24486 GCA_000404065.3 Pinus taeda
TTGATGAGGAAGGCTTTTATGCAAATGTGCACTATTGTCATTGTTTGAAAGCATTTCTATGTTGAAGGAAGAATTTTGAATAGCGATTGATATTTCGAGTTTATCTACAGCGCACATGGTACTAATATCTGCGTCTGTATTCATTTTCGTTATATGGATTGTTGTTTAAATCGCTCTTGGTATTATCGCTTATATATATGTGTGTTTTTCACAACATTCCTTATGCATTCCACTATTGGTTTTTTATCGCATGCTTCCCTTTCAAATGTATATATGTATCGATTATATAAACAGTGAATGTAGTAATTTGTATTTATCACTTCATTGTGACTATTCATGTGAAGCAATCTTTGAATGATTGAACATCTTTTATTTATTTTACAGAGTCATCTATATGCCTGATAAATAGATAAAGATTATTTAACGCTGCATTCCGAATGAATAAGTTGTTCCCAAGATTAGTATTAGTTTCCCTATTTTCGTCAATAGAATAAGCTAGTCACCTATCACTTAAGCAATCTATTCATCACCCATCCATCCCTTTTACTTTATTATCGGGAAACTGGTCCCGTTATCTCTAGTCGGAGCCACCATTCCAAACGGAAAAGGAGTTGTACCAAGGTCTGGACCGGGTGGTTATCCCCCAATGTTGTGGCAGCGATTTCCGAGGCCTCAACAGACTGATAATGAATTTTATAGAAGATGGAACCCTCAATCTCCCATTTTTCTTGTTGAATAGTTTGAAAATAATGACCACTAATGTTCAAAAGAAAATTAAAGCAATAGAAACCACTCTATATCACCATGAACTAGTAAACATTTTAGTTGAAATTCACTTAGGAAGTGTAGGGGACACATGGGAGGACTTTTTAATAAGAAACTTCTTCCAGGATGCTCCAAAATTTCATGAAGGAAGTCCTGTAAAAAGATGTAGGAAAAGGAATACCAGTATCACCATTCAAAACACCCTTGAAACTTCAGCATAGAAAAACAATGAAGAAGAGCCAATCTCTGAAACATTAATACGGATCAGAAAGCAAACAAAGCAGAGGATAAAAATGAAAGAAAAGGTTGATGAAATCCACAAAAATATTCCCGAACCTTCATCATCTAAGGAGGATGAATAGTTTTTTTTTTAGAGACTAATCAAAATAAGGGATCACCTTAAGAAAGATAAGGAGAAAGGAAAAAGGAAACAGGTTATAAAGGAAGAAATCATAGGCTCCCAAAGTTTGAGGAGAAGTTCTAAACTCAGGGGAAAAGTGAAGAAAGCAAAATCAAAAGAGACCCAGTTCAGATATTTGGAGGAAGAAATTCCAACTCACTCCCATGACAATATTCCATATGAGAAAAACCCACAGAACTCTCCTCCACACAACTTTGAAAGAAGCCCAAGAAGAGCCTCTCCAAGCATTGATCCAATCCAACAGTAGATTTATGACTACATAGATTCATTGGAGAAAAAGAGTACATCAGTGGACCTAGGGACTTCAGCTAATCCTGAGTAACCTGCCACCTCACAAGAAACTTTAACTAGCTCCCTTAAGCAGGAAATATATGAGCTAGAAGTTCTAAATAGGCACATCCAAAGAGAAAATGAAGCCTTAAAAGAACAGAACAAGTTGGATAAGATTATCCATGATAACACTATGCTTCACTTGGGTTCATGGAACAAGAAGAACAAAAAAATAAAAGGGAAGAATAAGAAGCTAAACATGGCACTTATTAACCTCAAGTACATATTTATCATGAGGAAGCCAAGGATGGAAGTTGGTGCAAAGAAAAGCAAGAAGAGGTTGGATGTTTTGGCTGAATTCTCAGAACAAATGCAGTAGGAGGAGGGAGTTCACAACTTTGATTGCATGGGGACATGCAATAGTCTTGCAGTGGGGGTATGTTGAGCTCCAAAATTGCCTTTCCCTTAGCAAATTTTCTCATCCTTCCTTCTTTGTTTTTCCATGAAAAATGCATCCTTACCATAAAAAACCATTATTCATTACCTTAAGGTGTATATTTCAGTGATTTATATGCTATACTTTTATGTTTGCTATTTGAATAAGTTTTTGTCTTTTAGCTATCGAACGCAGAGGCATTCTGTAGCTAATCGACTGTTCCGCAGCTACTTCCACGCTTTTGGGTGTTCCAGGTGTCAAGAGAGGAAAATGACTACATGGGTAGCTTGGAAAACATTAGGGCATGGATCGTATGCTATTCATCTGGCCTAGATCGACAAGGAAGAGTCCGGTCAAAGGGAAGTCAAACATAGAAACCTATGGCAAACACGACTCTGTTCTATACACGTTTCTCAGTGATGGGATCCGAAGCAGTATCCTGAGGCCATGGACTTCATCTGCCACTTGCGCAAAATGAATCCAACAACCATTACCGTAGATTTATGTTTCCAAGCAACCAAGGACAAGAATTCTACATACTTGCCTGCCTACGTGTTTTGCTATAGCTTATTTCTCTCCTTAAAACAATTGTATAATTTCTCTATAAATACCTGTGTGAAGAATGCAGAACAAGTTCGATTTTGCTCATGTGCTAAGTTCATATTTCCGCTCTGTAGTTTGAAGAACTCATTCTCTGTTTTTAATATAAAGACTGTGTTTCATGGATACCTGAAAGCATTGTTGGAGTGTTGATTAAGTTCATATAACCCGAGACCTTTGCAGAGGGCCCTTGTGCTGGTTAAGGTTGCCTTTTATTTTTGTTTTTTCTTTCATAGTTAAACTATAAATTCACTGTGTTTTTCCATGATATTTATAACCATTTTCTAACTTTGTTCATATTGCAGTTTTTGTCATCTTCTTACTAACTCATAATAGTTTTATTTCAACACAAAATAACTCTTGTGTTCCACTACTTTCTAGTTTCTTATAAGTAGCTTGAAGTTGATTTCAGTAGCATAGAGTATTTCATTTCATTTTCTGTTCATTAGTCTTTAGATTTTGAATTAAATTGATCAATGCCATTTTATTGTTAGTTTAGTAACTCATGTTGTAAGTGAATGTTTCTAAAAGCCCTTTCAGTTGATGGTTCATCTCAAAACTAATTGGTGAAATATTTCATTTATGAATGATCTTTCTCTACATTTTTATGTTTACTTTCTCTTAGAACAATGAAGTATGGAATCCCTTAAAATGCTATCACAAGGAGGTTGTTCTCCCAAAATTGTGTAGCAGAGTGATAAAACACTTCATTTAGTTTCCATAGTAGATTAGTTGCCATTTTATTTTTAGTCTTATCATTTCATTTTTCTTTGTTGCAATTTCATTTTTAGTATTAGTTTTTCTTAGAACAATGAAGTATTGAATTCCTCAAAATGTTATCACGAGGAGGTTGTTCTCCCAAAATTGTGTAGTAGAGTGACCAAGCACTTCATTTAGCTGTTATAGTAGACTAGTTGCAATTTCTTTTTCAGTCATAGTTTTTCATTTAGTTTTGTTGTAATTCCATTTTTAGTTTTTCTTCAAGTTTTGATTCTGCAATAGACTAGACAGTGGTTGTAATCTCATTTTCAGTATTTCATTTTTGGTTCATCATAGATAGCTGCAATCTCATTTTTAGTTTTTAATATCTCATTTAGGCTTTGGTTTTGTAATTGATTAGATAGTAGTTGCAATTTCACTCTTAAGTCCTTTTAGTTCATGTTTTGGAAACAATCATAATAGCAAGAATAGAAACTCTCTTTTTTTCCTTTCCTAACTAAAAAACTTTATTTCCAAATCTGGCCTAAAGCACTTTTAGCTCCCATTTCATTTCTCTAGATTCTTAGCAGCAGTAGATTTAAGATTTTTTTAAGTACACAGTAGAACATTAGGAATTAAAAGATGAAACGCCAAAAACAACATAAACTCAAAAATAGTGAGGTAAGAAGGGTCATCTAGCACATATAGTGCACTACACTTCATCAGTTTACGGTACCCGGATTGATAATTTATGTAGAGAAATTTAGGACACTAAATTGACCAAACAATATCTTTTATTTTTAGATGTTGAACTCTAAATTATGCAGTATACCATCATAAAATACGGTTTGCTGGTGTACCAGCATGGTTATAAAACGTGAAGCCATACTTTGTACACGAAGTGCAGAAAGACGGATACATGCACAGAGGGGGCACATCTGGATCGATAGCCCAAGATGTATTCTGTTTGATAGAGGCAGGGTATTTTTATAATGTAGAAGATTAAGTTTTACCAATGCTCAGTGGGATGACTGAGGGGACCACTGGAGTTCATATATGTAATATTGATTTTAGAATTAATACAATCCGACATTAGTTTTATATATTAATCTTTCCACTCCATTCTTGTTCCAAATTTCCTCACATGGTTTAAATGTTGGTTAGTATTTTTAGTTTCTGATTTCTTGGCTTAGATTCATATAGCTTGGTTTGATATACTGTGTGTTGGCATAGATTACCATTTGATTATGTGACAATTTGTTTTGCGTAGTATGACAACATGCTTATGGTCTAGACTACAAGTCAAGCATATCATTTAAATCCTTTCCATTATTTTGAATGTTATTTAAACTTGACTAATGATGTTATATTAAAAAGAGTGAGGCAGAGTATATACTTCATTTGCATCTCAACTGGTTTGCAGAATTAAAGCATTATATTTACCTTGATCTCAACTGTTGCATAATGGAAATTACCCTAAGATTCTAAAAAGGAAATTAAAGCATTCATGGCGCTGATTTCTTATCATTCATTATTTTCTCAACAAAATAATGCAAGGATCAATGAAGATCAATAATCGTGATTAATATTCCTTTCATCATAACTAACGCTGCATATATCATAGTATTTCTGTGAGCATGGAAGCAACAGATGGATCTGTCTTATTTCTATGATGTACTTTGTGTTGAAGCAGAACATCATCATCTTGATTCCTTTAAAAACATTCAATTATTTTTGTAAGCTAGTTAGAATTAATTGCTTATGATTTCTAGCTTGATTCACCTTTGTAGTATAGCGGTAGATCGTATGATTTCTAGCTTAGTTCATGCTCTTTCATCTTTGTAGTGTAGCCATAGATTTTAAGATTCTTTTCATTGGTTGTGTCTTGCATTTATTTATTTTCCTGAACATGTTGTGAGTGTGAGTGGAACCTACATTCCTTTGTCCGTTGGTCAACTAAGGAAGACTTACTGTAGGAGTCACCCAACCCAGGAGGAGCCAGAAGTAGACTCCGAGTGTGTTTAATTTTCCTTGAAGAGTGTTGTTTCTTTACTTGATTGATGCCTTTTGATTTCTTGTAGGTTCTAGGGTTTCAATTTCGCAAGTCATTGAGGTCGTATTTTTGCATTACCTGTGCTACGCCTCTGAGTCTTATGACCCCAGGTGAAAAATTAAATGTCGGTATAAATGTTGGTGTCATCTTAGTTGCAGGGCAGCTCGAGGGTGGAAGTGTTGGTAAGACGTCGGTGAAGAGCCACACATCTGATTTAGCTTGGGTCGTTCCAAAGTCGAGTTACTCATATAAAACCTAATATTTATACCGCCTAACATTTTGGCGCCATTGCCAGGGAGGCGTTGTAGGATAAGGCCTCGCGATTTGTTATTTTTTTGCAATTGCATTTTCAGATTAGCGAGATTCCCTTTGCTTGCTGTAGCATACTAGACGGTATTTCCAGAAACCTCACAAGCCAGATTTTCCTTTTTGAAAATGAGAGATTTTATTTAGTGAAAAGTGTGTTGCCTGATTTGTTTTTTTTTTTTTTTTTTTTTTTTATTGCAATTGAGTTTTTAGGAATAATTTCTTAAGTAGCTTTCTTTTCCACAATCTAGATTTTGGTTTGTTCTTGATCTTTTGAGTTAATTTTTGCATCTACTAAAAGAACCCCCACTCTAAATCTATGTGTTGACAATACCAGCTAGCAGGAAAATGATAGGAAATGTGATGTTATTAAAAGACTTATCTCAAATTCTAGCAGAGGATGGAGTCTCCATTTCACAAAAATATCACATTTTGGCCTCAATCAGAGAAACATTTATCCCTTTAGAAGAGAAGATTCATGAAGATCCAGAAGATCTTCCTAAGGAGACCGAGCAGTTATGGATCATGCTTGATGAGGAGAAGCCATCAAAAGCAGAGATTGAAGAAGAGCTACTTGATCCAATCTGCACTTTAGAAGACAAGCAAAGAAATGTGGAGGATCTGCAAGCTGCACTAGAGGCTGCCCATGAATCAAATGACTAAGAGATCCCATAGAATCTTGGTTTGAAATGACTGTAAATATCCACTCCTCCCTTATCATTCGAAAATTTGTAGCATCACATCATTTAAAGCAGCTGGTACCTCATGTTCTCGTATTTTCTTGTATATACTTTGCAAACTTGAACATGAGTATAATTGTCCTTCTATTACACACATGGATGCATTGGAAGTACTCCTATATGTAGAAGGGAGTCTTCCACTTCTTAGGGGAGGGTAGGTTAGAAAGAATAAATTAGTGTCATGAATAAAGCTATTATGGTTTTGTTTTAGCCAATGAAACCGCTTTATGATCTACATTAGTTATTAACACACCTTTGTGACAAATCTTGTTGAGTACGATTCACTCTAATACCTCACGATTTTGCAAAGGTAACCATGATTAATCACTCTAATGAGCTGTCATTTGAGATATATGTTTTCGGTTTCCCTTATAAGGATTATTGAAAACCCCCTATGGTGGATCACTCTAGTAAAGATCACAATGAGTTATTCACGAGAACACTAGCATTCCTAATTCAAAGAATTTTTCAGTCATTATCCATGTTATCTTTAATAATTCTTTAGGGTAGAGAAACTAGCCAGTAATGATAAGTCATTAAAAACTTTTCACGCCATCCCGTAACTCTTAAGGAGTAGATCTGTCTCCCTACTTATTAAGTAGCCTATAAAGTTAATCAAAATCAGAGTTACAAAAGGTTTAGGGGAGGATAGGAGGTCTCGTGATGAGCCGACCTACCACAATCATGTGTCCTAACATGTATGACATTACTGCTCCTGGTTGCCAAACCAGAGTAATGGCTTTTAGCCAAAAGCTGGAAGACAAGAGGTCTCATCACGAGCGGACCTGTTCATGCATGTTACTTCTTGTGAGTGGCACTGCCATCAACTGGTTACCAATCCAGGACAATGGCCTTCATCTAAAAGTCAAATAATCTAGCTCTGAATTTATATCTAATAAGTGGGACACGGAAATTTTGTTGGGTTAAAAGACATGCCTGCCGAGGTTATGAACACCTGTGGGTAGTAGGGATATGTTTGTGGTATTAAAGTTAATTGCATACTATGATTTGCTTGGTTATCCTTCTCTTTCCTTGAAACTCATCCTTTTTCTTAGACAATGATTTTAAGACAATTTGAACATGATGCGTCGAGTTCTATCTTTCAAAAATTAGAGATCTTCGATGATGTGGCACCCTTAGTGAAGGTAATCATTTGTACCAGATTGAGGGGAAATTTATTTTTGCATCTATATGACAACAAACATTTAGAGTGTTCAAGGTTACTGATTGATCCAGGAAACTAATATCTTAACTCTATTCTTACTCTCTTCCTAGTATCATCACTCACTTTAATTTTCATAGTGATGAATTACTCAATAATGATTATTCACTAGGTGTTGTTCAAAAACAATGTTTATTGGTTGTAGTTGCCTCTGAATAGGCCCTAACATTGATTATGTTAATCCTCTATGATTTAGTAATTTATGTCCTCGATGCTTTCGCAATGGCTCATAGAACTCTAATGGGAAATGCAAAGATAAATCAATCTTTACTGATGCAAAACCTTAAGTATTTTTCTGCACAAACTTTCATCATTTCGCCAATGGGTGTTTTATGCTATCAACTGAGGTAATCATAACTGTTAATGCGTAGTCATAATCCTCTCTGTTGTAAGGATGGATGTGAGTAATCATTATAGTTGATCAATGATAGGAAAGTTATATTTGGTTCATGACACCTTTTATGATGATTACATTTGCATGACCCTTTGATGCTTCCTGAGTCCTCCGCTATGCATATCCCATCGATTGTGCATTATGAATTTTTATGCCACTCAGAAGTACCTAGTATAAAAGTCGTTCAGCTCTTTACTTCAAAACATATTGAGTCAATTTTGTTCGTCTCCCTCTGGAAGCACATATCATCCATCCAAGTCATGACGAAGAAATATGACCGCCATGAACCCGCATCCATCGAAGAGCTAGAGAAAACTCCGGAGTACAATTCCTGCAAATAAATATTAATAAGAGATGGGTGGCACGAATTCATGGCCAAATTCCACGACCATGAAGATGAGGTCATGTTTCAATGCACTAAAGGATTCGATGGAAAAATAGCTTGAATTAGGGATTTGACTATGAATGTAAATGAAAAGACCATTTCTTGAGCAACTGGGCTACCCTTGGAGGGAGTTAAATGGTTTAAGAACAAACGCGTAGATAAGCAACAGACCGTGCAATTTCTCAAAGAAGGGCATCAAGAGGTTAACTAGGCGAAGGGGATATCGCGTTCTCATATCAAAGACGAATGGTGCGCTCCTTTGTTCATTCTTCAGAAGTATTTGACTTGCGATGGTAGGTATGCAACCATTTTTCTCTATCATCTAGGTTTGCTATTACATTTTACTAGTGAGCAGAGAATCAATGTTCCATATTTCCTTCTCAAGAGCTTGAAAAAGATGTCACGGGGGGTTCATAGGGATGCTAAAAATCCTAGGGTAAGCCTTTACCATTACGGGCTCATAAAAATATTAATTGGAGATGAGTTAGGCATAAGGAATGATGACTGGGACGATTCTCTTCGGAGAAATTGGTTTATAACAGTCGTTGAGGAGCTCGACACCTAGTCTCCTGGTGGATTGCGTGAAGCAAACAAAAACCTAGAGGAAAACAGAATAGATGATTTCCTCCTTTCACATCCCAGGAAATTGAGGTGGACAAGGGTAGAAATCCATGAAATCCCTGCAACCCCTATACACCCTATAATGCTCGTAACATCTTCATTGGCACCTCACACTCCCGTTGTAGGATGACAGATTACACGTAGTATGAAGAAATCCATTCAACCTCATTCTAGAAGCTTGGACTTTCAAGCCATTGATTTGGATCAAGAGGAAGAAGAAATGGCAAAAGGATAGACTGGTGCCATTGAGGGAGATAAACTCCAGAAATTTGCTAAATTTACTGAAAAATTTATGTCCCAAATCAAGAATCTAGTAACTAAAATAGTTGTAGGGACAAATCAAAATTTTGAAAAGGAAAAGCCTTAGTTTGAAAGCCCCATGGACCAAGGATTTGAGTCCGAATTTGATCCCCCTGAGGTTGGAATGATGGACATTCATTCCAGCAATCGACCAAGATGAAAAAGGCTTACTGATGGTTACATATTGCAAAAGAAAAATAGGGTGATTAGGAGATTGAAGA
The DNA here is from genome assembly GCA_000404065.3 of Pinus taeda. NCBI lineage: Eukaryota > Viridiplantae > Streptophyta > Pinopsida > Pinales > Pinaceae > Pinus > Pinus taeda. The sequence goes on from APFE030202600.1 coordinate 14,309, forward strand.
AAAAGGTGTGAGAGTTCGTTTCCCGTGAAGAAATGGTAAAAGGAGAGAACCAAAATTGGGAGGAACGGTACACCAAGATATATAATAAAAAAACGTCAGACTAGATGTTGAGACGGAGAAATTGCAGAAGTTGGTCAAGGAGTGGACCAAGCGAGCCAGGTCCTATGCTACCCATAACAGGATTTTGAAAAGAGAAATTGAAGTGGTCAAAAGCACAACAAGAAATAACTTGAACATTTCGATTAATACAACAGGGCTCTAGGCCGCAACTCTAAATATTTTGCAATTTTTGAAGTTTTGAAATCCATCTTCTGGTTTGGCTTGCATGAGGACGTGAATGAAGTTGATCATGGGGGCATGTTGAGCTTATGTTTTGTCTCAATATTTTATTCTTTTTGTTAAACAACTTGTGTTTGCACCAGGTGTTTATAGCCATTACCATCCTTTTTATGCTAATATATAGTCACCCAAAGGAAATAAGTTGTGAATCTTGAATTCTTGTTTATGTAATAATCTGAAGGTATTTTCATGTCAAAGCACCACTCATATCAAGTTTCCATGATAGAAGATGTATAAATATAGTTCCACTAGTCCACTTCCTATTCTAGTAGCCCAGTTCCTGCACCAATAGTGGAAATCCTATTCTCACTGCCACGATTTTCATACTTCGGACTATCATGGAGGAAAATGGCCATATGGGTTTTGAAGGGCATGTGATAAATATTCTGATGTGTCCCTGTGATGAAGTCTAGGCCTTCCAAACAGCTCGTGGAATTAAAGTAAAAAAATTGGTCACACGACATTTACACAGTGTTCCGACAATATCTACAATACTGTTTCTTTTTTCCTTTCTAGGGGAACTGCAGATCAGTTATCATATCTTTTATTTTTAGATTTTGAACTCTAAATTATGCATTATACCATCATAAAATATGGATTGTTGGTGTACCAGCATGATTATAAAACGTGAAGCCATACTCTGTACACAAAGCGTAGAGAGACAGATACATGCATAGAGGGGGCACATCTGGATTGATAGCCCAAGATGTATTGCATTTGATAGAGGCAAGGTATTTTTATAATGTAGAAGATTAAGTTTTACTAGCAGAAAATAGTGACTTGACACTGCCACATCACCATGTAGTCCATGTCATCAATGTCATGTCATGTTGTGTCATGAGTCATCATGTGCCACATCATTTTTTGGATTATGTAAATTCTATAATGGATAAATATAATGTAAAGTGGAAGTCCAAGAGTCATTCATGCAATGTGAAAAGTCATGTAGAAAGTGAAAAGGTCATAGAGAAGTCGAACAATCATGAGGGTAGTCCAAGAGTCACAAGGGAGGTGAAGGATCACTCCACTTGAAGTTGTCCAATTTTTCCTTTCTAATGGAATACATTGCAAGGATGTCATGACTAGATGGCTCACCCTCACATTTGAAGGTCGTGTTAAGAGATGGTATCATACATTACCCACTGCTTCTACCCATTCATTCGACCAACTTACAAAGGAGATTCATAAAACATTTGATAGGGATGATTATAGGGATGTTCTTAAAAGAATCAACCAACTAAGAATGGACCCTAATGAATCAATTAAGAATTTTTCTGATCGATTCCTTCGCCTTTGTTATGAACTTTCGGGAGAAAACATGGATTGGGATTTCTTTAAACAAAAGTTCAAACATTTGGTTCATGTCTCTTTGCACGGTGAATCTGAAACCCCTGATGTTTTTACTTCCCAAAATCTTGTAAATCATGAGACACCTTGAATTTCAAAGGAGGAACTTATTACTCCTTTTGTTCCTTGTCCTCCTCCTTTTCCAGTTTTGATGAGGTTGTGTCCTTGCGATGATAATATAGCTAGGAAATATGTTAATGAAATTCCTAATCCATCTTCTCATTCCCCTTCCACTTTTAATGATTTATATCCCATGGAGGAAATCCCATAATGGTTCATGAAGCCTATGGTGAAGACTAATTTCTCCATTTTGCAAGATGATATTACTGCTCATAATTTAAATCTTGAATTTTATTTGGATACTTGTCATCCTCTACCATCTCTTTCTCATGACCCCTTGCCCCTTAATCTACCCAATCAATATCTTAAAAATTTAAGCAATGAATTGGTGCAAGGTAGTTACACTTCATAGGTAGAGGAGCAATAAGGTGAGGATTCTTTCAATATTTCTTCCCTTTTCTAGAGTCCTTTGTGTGAAGATGGTGTTGCTTCACTCTTGGTTGATAATGAATCTAATAATCTCAGTGATGAATCAAATAGAATTTACTTTGTTGATCAATTTGAAGTCTTGGACAACCATCATCTTAATGATTCTTACTTCATTATTGCATGGGATGATGTATGCCAAGCCCACCAACTGATCTTTCGGTTCATCCGAGAGATGTTGATTTGACATAATTAGATCTGGAATATGATCCAACTGAATAAAATGTTCTTATCAAAACTTCCTCTTCATCTTACTATCCCTTGTTCTCTCTCATTTTTAATGCATCTACTTGCAATGAAGATACTCCATGCTCTTCAAGTTCTCCATCTAAACATTTAACTTTTCAATTGACACAAGGTGGTGATCTTATCCATGATGAAAATTGAAAACAATAAAATCATTGAGTATTCTTGCCATCCCTCATCATATCTTGTTTTGCATGAAGACAATTCTTCAAATCAACTTGCTCATTAAATTTTCTTGATTCATTCATCTCTGGATTTGTGATTAGGAGAATCTTTTGCCTTCAGTAATATAGTTATTGTTGTAAAATATGATCAAATTAGTGATAGAGATGGCTTCCATCCAATTAGTAGTACTCTTATTGAACTCAATTGTAGTAGTTATCCTCACACCATGCATGATCTAGTTCAACCTTCAAAATACAATTTTACAATCCTTGAAAGTTACAGGACTTTTTAGGGAGTCGAGGCACTTCAACTTTCGTTGATGGTTATGACAGGATCTTGCAACTTTGTGAAGGTATCCAAACTAAGTCAGATCTAGTTTCTCTCATGAAATCCTTTTCTTTGCATGGTTTCACTCGATGAAAATTTCTTCTTGAAATATGTTTGGTATTTCGGATGTAGTCTTTCAAGCTTTTGAGTTTTCAAGATTTTATTTCTCATCAGATTCATGAAACTTCCTCATTTGATTCATCTTCATGAAAATATCTTGTATCAAACTCAGGGTTGGAATGTGTATCTCTCATAGAATCATGGAACTGTGAAGTTAATCATTTTGAAAATCATCTTTGGTCGAAGGAATCATGTGTATCAGATTCATTTCGTAATATTCAGCTCCTAGGTTTTATTGTGAATGTTATATTGTGAATCTTGTTCTTCATCGCACTTGAAATCCTCCTGAGTGCTAATAAATGTATGAGTTATTGTGCAAATCAAACTCTTCTTCATTCACTATTTCTCGACTGGTATCATGTGTTTGTTGTACTAACATTCCTTTTCACTCATTTCGATGATTACCATGCCAGTACAACATGTGACCAGTCACAAGGAAATCATTTATTATATTTATCATGCAAGGCAGAGGATTCATCTATTCAAGGAATTCGTAAATATTTTTAAAGTGATTTATCCCTGTTATCTTCTAATTGAGAATCTATTGCGACAAATAGTCCATCTGATCATAATATTAACTTTCATTAGTTTTATCATTTTCCCACAATTATATTTGATGATAGTTGTTTCACATCGATTAATCTTTATGGTTTATCTCACCATTTGGATACTTGTCAAGCAACTAAGGCACTTCAACCTTCGCTAATGGTTATGTTAGGTCCTCACAATCTTGACAATCCTTGTGAATATGATCAGATTCGTTTTCCCTTACAAGCTTCTCATCCTGATCCCACGCTTTAATTCCAAATTCATCTTTTCAAATATTTCAGAATTCTCAAGACTCTTTCAAGTTTCATGATGAAATCCCTGAATGGTTGGAGCAATCTTACCTTGAAAGCTTTGTTTTAAATAATATGTTTCATCCTTTTATCATGCTTTCAAAGGAGTACAATGCATATGAAGATACATTTGCAAGGAAGTCCTTGAGGTTTGTCTTCTTACAGTTAAAACAAAAAAGGTAGGAGTGAGAAATGGTTAGAAGTAGTGGTTATGACATATCTTTTTGTTGACAGGAAAGACCTTCAATTTTTTGTGTAAAAGATTCAAGCTCTTATCTTTTCTATTTCACATTGTTTTATCTCAGTTTTAATAAGATTGTATCTTTGTGATTGCAATTCAGGAAAAACCACAGTGGCTACATTGGAAATTTCATTATATGTGACCCTAACCTTCTCACTAGTTAGGTTAGGAGTAGGTCTACTTGCATATTAGGTTACCTGCACATTCATCCTGCATTCATTTTCTACAGTTTTTCTCGTGTTTCTTAATTTTGGTTTCGCATCACCTTTTTGGTTAGCCTCCTTTTGTTTTGTCCTCTTAGTTTTGTTTCCTTGTTGTGTTTTGTCTTTTTTGTTTTGTTTAATGATACTTTGCATGAAGGGTTCCCTATTTGGGCTCGAACGACAGTGTAGCAAAATAGAAAAGGACTTTGTGACACTACAACATTTGGATAACTCATTGTCCTTCTTCTTTCTCTTGGTTACACCTGTTGGTCGATGATGTTCTGAAGGAAAATATGATCCTTGCATAAGGAAAGCATTGTGTCGAAGCATGATCTCCATGTTTATTCTGTAAACCTCATGCCTACACTCGAGGATTAATGTCACTATTTTCAGGCTGATACAATCAAGTAGAGAAGGAAAAGGGGAAAATATAAATGAGGAAACCAATGTCAGAGGCCTTATATATGCTTCTATGAAGGGACAACCTATTTTTCTCTCAGTATGTTGGGATCCCTCTTCCACCCATGAAATAAATAAGTGTCGATGAACATTCCTATATAAAATAAATAAATAAAGGCAAAAGAAGAGAAAGGCTTTGTGTGCAGAGAGGTGAAGAACGCAACTTCGTTGGGGTACTTTCTAGGCTTGCTGGTAGCGAAGCAATATTTGTGTCCCTGAAGTGACTTCGTCGAGGTACTGGATAAGCCTATTGGTAGCAAAGAAACACCAAAGATGAAAAACTACACTCTGGAAATCTAAATCTTGTGAACTTCATTACCCTTTCCTGATTCAAAACATTGTGTGATCATTGACCTTATGTTTGTGTTTAACCAAATAAAGGAATGAAGGGGACTATTTTTATGCACATGGTAAGTGGAGAAGCCATAGTAACTTGAACGATGAATTAATACTCCCTGAACAACTTGACCTTGCACGAAATAATTGACCAGGGCATAGAAGTTGGAGTTCTACCAATGTCTCGCCAAGTGTTGTCATTGTGTAACATGCCTCCTCTCATATCTACCCACTTTCACCGGCTTTCCTAGGTAAACATGAGAAGAGGGGCTACTTTGATAGGACTCAACCTCCAATATTACCTTAAGGAAATGGAATCGATAACTTACAACCTTATTGAATTCTCTCATGTGCTACAGGACCTCCAGGAGCACCCCAACCCCTCCAGGTGTCCAACCCCTAAGATAACTGTTATCACCAAAAAATTGATCTTCTAGCCTAATTTACTAGATGGATTGAATTATACCATGTACAGCCAATTTTACCTTAGTAAAATTTCTTTCACTGTGAGAAATTACCTAATAAACCACCTTTATTAAGTGATTTATAGTTAAATCCATGAAGAATAAGTAAATAAATAATTATTTATTTGATTTTCTTCTAGGAATAATTAATTTAACCACAATTTTATTATTATTCCTTGTCAATTTTGACCCAATCATGAAAAATAAATAGATAAATAATTATTTATCTTATTTTTATCTAAGAATAATTAATTAATCACTAATTAATTATTATTCTTTGCTAAATTTGACTAAATCCTTTAGGAATAATTAATTAAATCCTTATTTGTTAATTATTCCTTAACTAATTCATTGAGATAATAAATAAATCATTTATTTATTTATTATTTCTAAATAAAAGTTTAAATACTTTTTCCCTCCTAAACAAATATAATAAAATATTCCAAGTGGTAATTCCAAGAATGGGATCAATAATATTTTATTATTGCTCATTATTAGAGGATAACTCAATATTTTGTTATAAATATGAGGGTTTTCCATTCATTATTCACTTTTGATTATTTTCAGTGTTGCACTCATTGTTGTAACTTTGATTATTTTCATTATCGCACACCATATTTTTGATGGGTTTATGCATTATAGAGGAGAGAGACCCTACAAAAGCTGAAGACGTTTGAGGATAACCAAGAACCCATCCCATAGAGGGGGATTGGTAACATTTATCTATTCTCTTCACAGGTGTTATTATAAAATTATTCTTTACATATTTGGTTTCCATTGGATGTTTTGGGGTTATTACTCTTTCTTTCACTGTTTAACTATGATTGTAGCATATATCATATTTTTTGCAGGTTTTGTTTCTATCAATAGCTGCATATCTACAATGTTTAGCAGTCATTTATATTGTTGAGATTGTTTGTCATCCATAATTTTATGTGGGTTCTTTTCGTAATTCATTGAGAAGAAAACACTACAACAAATTGGCGACTCCACTGGGTTTCATACTTCAGATCCAGAAACCTGGGTGACCTTTGGTTTTCAACTTATGGTTTCTTCGTTTTTCAATTCTGTTAATGTTTCCTAGTGTTTCAACCCTAGGTCTGATAAATTTATGACTTCAGTAAGCTTTTTGGTCGTTTTCACGGGTCACAGGAACCAGTCGTCTATTGGGTTTTGTTGAGAGCTTTCTACTGGGTGTTTGACCTCTGTCTCATCCCGCTTAGGGCTTGATCCATTCTGTTTTATTCATCAAAGTCGAATTTAGCCTCCTCTAGGGCTTCTAGTACACTTTCGGTTTTCTAGGAGGAGTTTAGCTGAGTGATAAGTCTGAGTTTCTGCAGTGCTTTCAGCCACATTTTCGAGATCTGTAACCTTTTGTTTTAGATCTGATAAGATAGGCTGCTACCATTCATAGTTTCACATTCAAACTTGTTTGGTCATTCCCTTAGGGTACCATCAGTTTCCCTAAGTGTTTCACCCATCTCCCTATCTTTTTGCAACGATCTTCCCCTCTAGTTTTTTGCTGTTGTTGCACCACTTTCTAGTAGCTTAGAGTCACTTGATCCTAGTCACACTGACATTCAAATCTCTTGACCATTTCAGTGTATTTTCCATCGGTTTAGCCACCTAGCATTACAGGGTTTGCAAACCCAGTTTGGGTGGGGTTTAGTTAATTGTTTTGTTGTTTATTTTCTCTTATTTATTTCTGTTTGTTTGCAACAAGTTTTTTTTTTACAAACACGATTTGGGCTTAATCAATTAATACAATTTCACACACAAGAACACCTTAAGCGAATGATGTTTGGTGTTGGGGCAAAGTGATTGCCTATCATTTAATTGTCAACTCGGGGATTTTGTACACTTGTGAAGCGTGCGTGCACTATATATGTTAGAAATTAACTTCCAATTTAGATCAATCTAACTACTAAACCAAATAACGATAAACCAATTTATCTAATCTATGAAATCAAATAATAAAAATGAAATTCAACTAACCTATGAAAAAAAAAAAAAAAAAAAAAAAAAAAAAAAAAAAAAAAAAAAAAAAAACTAATGTATACTTAGTTACTCAAACATCTAATTATGAAGTGTTACCTTCTTGAGATGAGGTCTAAGCAACTATTTATACATTAACTTCTAATGTCCTAAAAAAGCAAGTAAAGTGTGCAGAAAATAACTCAGTAATTGCATGTATTCAATATTCAACCATTCAATATTGAAATATGATTAAATCAATTTCTTGAAATGATATTTAGGAATATCAATTAATGCAATTAAATGAGGATCCTAAAAGAAAATAAAAACAATCATTCTTAACAAAGGCTATGTTGTATGTTCAAGAACTACCTAGATTTCTATGGGCAGAGGCATGTAAACCAGCAGTGTACATTCAGAACATAACTCCTCATAGAGCGTTGGAGAAGAAAACACCAAAGGGAGTCTTCACAAGAAAGAAGCATGAAGTAAGTCACTTGAGGACTTTGGGAGTATAGCTCACTGCCATGTCCCAGATGAAAAACGCAATAATTGGATTAGACTACAAAGAAGGGGTTCCTTATCAAGTATAGTGAGACCTCAAAGAAATACAAGATCTACATCCCTAGCAGTAGGAATATTGTAGTGAGACGAGATGTAAAGTTCATGGGCGATAGAGTTTTTAGGAGATCTTGAGAGATGCATGCAAGTGATTAGAATCAATCAACAGAAGTTTCGTTAGTCCAGTAGCAAGAACAAGAGGCAATGATTAAGCCTCCCACCACCAGTGGTAGAGCCAGCAGGGAAGTTCGTATAGATCAAAAACAAACATCCAAGACTCATGACCACAGAAAACCTCCTCTAAATACCAAGTCAAAATCTTTCATTATGTTCAACAAAATCATTTTCAAGAGACCAACAATAAGAAATGTACCGCGGCAGAATTTCCATGTGTTCTTCCATCTCAAACTTCAGCCTTCTATCTTCTACGAAATTTCAGAGCTAAATCACTCAAGAATGTGTGTCCAAATGAACTAAAAGAATTAAAAACATTGTTTTTTCCTTTTTTGATTGTTTTCCTCCATATTTAAAATAATTATAATAATTATAGTTTTTTTCAATTTATGTTTTTCTATTAATTATAAAAAGGAATTATTAATCAATTAGAAAAATCAATAATACCACTTTTGGATATAGAGTGGATTTTATGTTTTTTATTTTCAAGAGTACTAGAAAGCCATAATTTCAATTATTTATAATTTTAATCCCAAAAATAAAATAAAAATTAGAAAAAATTAAAGAAAACAAATTTGAAAAAAAATTGTTGATTGTTAAATCACTTTCCAAAACCAAGATAAAAATCACCACTAAAAGTGCCCTCTTGTAACATTTAAATAAATGAGAACTCGATAAATAACCATGTTTAACTACTATAACACAAACAAGTATGAATTAACTATTCTAATACAACAAAGGACTTATTCTTCAAATCTTAAAGATGGTTCCACATTAAAGAGTTTTCATTTGGTCTCACCTGGTATTTTGTATTCCATACCTTGAGCATAGATTTACCATCAAATTGTCAATGTAACCACAATCTATAACAATACCATTAGGTAAATTTGAGGCCTAAAATGGGCATCTAAGGAAAATAATAAAATAGGAATTGTGAATTTAAAAAAAAAAAAAAAAAAAAAAAATACTTTTTTTAGTTTTATTTTTAACTTCTCTCCTTATAGGTTTACTCAAATTTCAGGTGTGGGGATTTGTTGGATGTTAAATCTAATCTTGCATCTAACAATTGCATACACTTAAAATTTGAGTAAACATATAAGGAGATAAGTCGATAATACAACTAAAAAATAAGAGTTTTCTTCTTTTCCCTCTAAAAGTATTTATCCCTTGGGATGGCATTATCATATTGAAACCTACTAGCTCTATTAAAGTTTATTTTGTTAGTACATTTTCATTTTGAGACCCATTTTTTAGCTCAAAATTCTTCTAATGGTGGGTACCTAACCATTGCAACTACCAATCTAATAGGAAATCCTTCACCTACATAGTTCATTCCAATGTTTTAAAACTCCGACTCGGCCGAGGGTCGACTCTGACTCCGACTTCGTATAGACTCGGTCGACTCGATTTCAATGACTCGGTCGTTGTAAAAAATACATTAAATATTTATTTTTTATAAAAACACATAATTTTAAAGATTTTCGTTCATGTTTCCAAACACACAACATTAGAATATAGATGGAAGACAACATATGATCAAAGTAGGCTCATGAATATATCCATTATATCAAAATGGCAGCCAGTGCACTGTCCAATACATACACGATGATGATATAGAGATCAAAACAAAAACACATAACCAAGGAGGCTATAAATGGCCTCTACAACAAAATTTTGTGACCAGTACTACTGGCTACTGCTAGAGTTGACAACATCATCTGGCTCCGTGTTACTTGGGAACGGGAGCGAAAGTGGGGAGCGAGAGCGAAAACGGGAGTGGGAGCGACATTTTCAGAAGCTCCTGGTTTGGGAGCGAATCCCAGAGGAGTTCGACAAC